>JAHWFP010141562.1:0-12370 GCA_023313725.1 Lithobius niger | reverse complement strand
TACTACCTTCGGAATAAAACTCAAACTACCCTCTGTATCATTGTTTTCCCTCTCGGTTACTGTCCGCCCTTCTTTCTACTCACATTGTTTAAAGACTGGCGCTTCATCGCTCTGTTGTACAGATTGGACAATGAATTTTAAACACTTCTTTACCACACAAGCATTGATGCAACGTTTTTTCCTGGGCAAAAACTTCATTGTTATGATTTAGCGTTGTTACCTGAGAAATTTGCCTCATCGGGCTTCGTCGGGCAGAAGACCGGGTGCGGTTAACGCTCGTTAAAATCCTTTGAACCCTTTGAACCCTCCGCCTCATCCGAACTATCTAAAGCTTAGATTGGTGCTCCAACAATGCAACGTTGTTGTATTTCAACAATGGAAAGATGTTTTGCACAAACATTGGCAACTACCAGGAACGATTAATCCAAATGCAGAATTCAGTACAACTCTTGAAATTCAATGTCCAATATACTGTACCTCGTGCTCATGTAGATTGTGGCATGTCGAATATCCTGGGTTTCCCGCTTGGGTTTCACCAGCTAAATTGTCCCTTTCATCGTTGTGGGCCAGACAATCCAGTTTGGGTTCGTGCTCCCTTAAAACAAACAACAACAACAACAACAACAACTTTACCGCTCTCTGAGTTTCCTGCATTGTCTCCTCCTCTGCCTTGTTATGTCAGCCCTCTTTACTATCTTGCTTCTTAAACTCGTAGCCCTTCACTCACTTTTCTTCTAACTCTCCTTATGCTAACACAGAGAGAGGGAGATTGTATAAGTCGCATTCTTGTTTTTGCGCTGCCATTAGGCACAGATGGGCCTCGACGTTTTCTTCCTCATTCACGATTGTGAGTCAACAGGCAAAAGAACCTTTATGTAAGGACCAACAGCGTCACTACTTCGTAGTTAGCTAGTCGACTACAGTCAAAGATTCCTCTACGACTCGGTCCACCAGTGAGTGAAACCAGACCATAACTGGGAAGCCTGAGGAGGAGATATGATGTTAGAGGTGGAAGCCCGTAAAGTGAGTGACTGTCTTACGAACCATGAGCAATAAATAGTTGAACCAACCTGTTCGTCTCAGAACTTGATACTTCCGATGTCTACTTGGTCCTAATAACCAAAATCAGAACTGGAAGAATTTAAGATAAAAATATAGCTAATTAGTGCTGTATATCCCCGAAACGTCGTGTTTTAGACTTTTACTTATGCACTAATTAGTTGTATTTTTAAGTAAAGCACAAAATTAGAAACACGACGTTTCGGGATGTATGCATTGTTTTGCTTGTGCACTAATTGGCTGTATTTTTATCTAAATCTACCTGCTTCTAACCGTATTGCGTATCCACGAGGCCCTCTATACAGCATCCCTACTTGTGCGGACTGGAGAGCTAACACCTTCGCCACATTCGAGGCCCAATGGGGGACCGAAACAAACACGCTCAGAACCAAAATAGATGGAACGCCTGTGTCACAAACCACAAACCAGCACAGTTCTGTGGAACACGCATCAGGGAAACGCCAGATGACTGCCATTCCGGCAATTCCGTCACGAACACTTTTGGTATACGTCACGTGTGCCTGAGATTTAATTTAATTTTAAAGCTGTTGTTTAATTTCATGAGCATGTCAAGATGCTAGTTTATAATCCGTGAGTTTGGGTTGATTTCTTTACAAGCCCTTACGACAATTTAGCTTAAGGTTAATGTAAGTGATGCCAGTTAGTACGCATCACAATAATGATGTTAAAAGACATAACACTGGCACGACGAGTTTTAAAAAGCTTACAGTAAAAATATATCATATTAATAACCAAAACTGGTAAAAGGGGCCGCCAAGTTCCGAATGGTTCGACCCTTCAAAAGAGTGATATCAACACACCAAAACATTCGCCAAGTTAATCGCACCACTTAATACTTCGAATGTTAAATGAAAACTAGAACAATGCTACTTTCGGTAGCAATGTTCAAGTTTTCATTTAACGTCCAAAGTATTATTCGGTGCGATTAAGTTGGCGAATGTTTTGGTGTGTTGATATCACTCCTTTGAAGGGCCGAACCATTCGGAAATTGGCGGCCCCTTTTACCAGTTTTGGTTTTTGATATGATATCAGTCCTTTTTTAAAAAATTGTGTAATAGACTCAACTCCACTACCGTGCAGATGTGCCGCATTTGTACCGCATTATTATTATTTTCCCCAAGTACCTGAAATGTGCCCAACTATGCTTCAAGATATAAGATTCTGACGCTATGGCGCCGCGCTACAGAGGTTTACAACCACGACAATTGAATTGATGTGATGTTTGTTGTGATGATTGTTGCCTAACTTGGCGCGACACACTAGCGTGTGTCTAGATATTTTATTCCATATGTCTGAGTTCAAAAGCTTACCAAACAACTGTAACGGTGTAATTTTTTTTTTTTTTTTTTATTTAAATAAATTCTCATGTAGAATTGCACATCCAGCGTGCAATCTCTGAAGACGGCACATAGTGTCACTCCATATCACTGTGTATAACCTCAGCCTGCATATAAGAGTGTCGTGCTGATAAATAAAGTCCAAATGTGTACTTCATACGGGAAAAAAAACGAGTTAGTAGGCGAGGCTCCGTAATGAAACAAATTAATAATTATATACTTCCTAAATTTCGAGCTACTCTTTGCTTTTTGGCATTTCAAATTTCGGCTTACCGCCATGTGAAATTACCCAAGGTAAGGCAGGTGAGAAAGAGCTCATTCTTTCGTTACCGTCGACCTTGCATTTGACCTTCAATACAAATGTGCAGTAATACTACACTAATATCAAAGCGATGTATCTCCTCAATACCACGGTGTGTTCGAAGTATTACTTAGGAAACACAAACATACTTTTTTTGTTTAGTTTAAACTAGGAAACAGGCTTTGGGCCTATTGTAGGCGGAGCGAAGAGTAATTTATTTTAAATTTGTATTTACTCTGATTATAATGGCTTTGTAATATTTGCTAAGGGTCCTTAAAAAGCTGGGGACAATATTCACTTAGCTACATTTGAGCTGAATCTTTGCTGGTGTTTTTAACTTTTTAGCTTTTTTTTTTCATTTTAGGTAGGCTACGTTTCATATTAATTTTAAGATGCTTTCGTTTGCTCCTACATTTAGTTTCTGTTTCGGCATTTGCATCCTCTTTACGTCATCGCCGCCATAGTAAAATAACACGTTAGCCGCCGTGGTTAAGCTGGCAAGGAACTTGCCACCGTCAATAATGCTTAAATTGTTTATATTTATTGCAGAGTACCTTTCGTAGACTTAAAATATTAACAATAAAGCGTTTAACTGCAATCTAATCAATCATCAGTAAGGTAGTACGTCAAAATAATCAAAAGATTCAAAATATCCGCGGCTCCCTACGGCGCCTCCTACGGCAATGTTAAAGCGCACACCTCTGGCATATACTGCAACGGCGAGCGCTAATTATTTAAAAAAAAAATAGAATTATCACAATTGTAGGTCAGACGGTGTTAGCTTGGGTGTGAATAGCATTTAAATAATTCTAAAGCCTAATTTTAAGCCTAATTGTTATCACCCGTTTTAGTTTCGTAAACGACAACAGTTAGGCCTATTGCTTCGAGGTTAAGCCTAATCATTCTTGCAGCACGGGATGGAGAGTCGGCAGTTTCCATAGCAATCCAGGAATGTTAAAATTATTATACGAATCCAAATTATTGTTCCGTGTTGTGATATAAACACGTAGTCTGCCTTGTACGGTCGTCTTATATGAGAGGTTTCCTCCTGCAGCGGCGATTTGATGTTTCACATTTGAGATTCCCGTTGATAGTGTCAACGCCACTTTGGTTGCCATGTTTGCTAAATTCCTGCCAGTATTCTTTTTCACACGAAACGAATGTGAGTCATTAACGAACCCTTCTGTTTTTTTCCCTTATGCTTGCCTTCCTCTAGTGCTTAAAGTGCTATAATCAAATGGTATTATTTCGTTGAGTTATGCCAAAAAAGATTATTAGCTGTAAGGAAGCTACGATGATTTATTTCGGCGTTTTTTTTTAAAGTTCACTAGAGTCCCACCAGCAAGGTGTATGCGTCGTCGAAATTCCTTAACTATTCACGATTCCAAATTTACAATGGTGAGTGTTAGAAATAAATTCGAAAATTTGTTATTTCTCCCATCATAATTGTTCGATTTACGTCAAATTTTGGTTCAGCAATACTGTTAGGGGTATCAAGCGTTGTACCAAATTTCATTCCAATCCGATCTTTGGATTGGGCTCCACCCAGACTAAAAATGTGCAACCAACGGACCAACGGACCAACCAACCAACCAACCAACATTTTGCAATTTGGTGTCCGTTATAGGCTACGCTTCGCTCGCTCGCTCCGCCAATGAAAGCATAAAAAATATTATTTCCTCAGAGACCTATTAGTACTTTTCCAATGTTCGGAAGGCTCGTCTGAATTATGCTTGGAACGGATTTTACTGAATAGCCTTTCTCATATGTTAATTTGTCCTGATACTTTCGTCTGCAGTCGGTTTAGAGTTTCAGTCTTCACAGATTTCATTCTCAGGCAGTAGCCTACTGTTGAAAGTAAAAAAAAAATTTACGAGCACCTGAGCAAAGAGATAATTTTTGAAATATTTAATAATAATAATAATAATATTTGTTGCGATAGCACCGGGTCTGGCAAGGACTGGGGAGTCACTAACAGCCAGCCACAATTACATGTAAATACAGTGCATATAAAACGGCCAAGGAAAGATGATGGTAAGAGGTTTAGGGACACGAATGCCTTACCACCAAGGTTAGACCTGCCAGGGACTCAAAGGACCTCGATGGCATCGCCAAACGTGCAGGACATGGGAAGGGTGTGAAAAGTATTAAAAGGCCCAAAATGATGCTGTACAATTAAAAAGTATAAACAGTGCTAAAAAAATTGTATGCTACGATGATAAATAAATAAAAAAAAATGTGTATATATATATACATAAATCAAAGGCCAACCTGATAGAATAGGGTGGCTGACTACCATAAGTGGCCTACATGCCGTTAAAAATTTAAAAAAAATGGTTTTAAGAACACGGTAGAGTCTTGGAACCACCAACATAGTTCTCAAAGTGAAAAAGGGTGGGGTTGCTGGTGAGGGAAAAAACCATTAGGTGTCCTGGAGTAATGGACGTTTCAGAAATACGTGAAGCGGTTCCTCCTCGGTCCCTTTGTTTCCTTGTTCCTTGAGAACACCTACATCGTTAACATCTTCTTTTTTTTTTTTTAGAGACAGAGAAATTAGATTTTTTATTATCTTAAATTAAAAATACCATTTTACACGAAGCTTGAAATTAGCAAATACGTGTCAGCAAATTTCAGACAATTTACAGTTAGAGATTAAAAAAAGAAGAAGACAAAAGTATCAAACAAGTACACTGCTGAACAACTTACTGAGGCACAGGAATTTCGTATAAATACAATCATTTAAATAATAAAAAATAATAAATACAATATGCATTCATACAATTAAAATATTCTCAGAAAGCAACCACTCTTTCACCTTCTTGTCACCTTACTAATATTAGTCAGTTTTTGTAATTTCTTTGGCAAATTGTTAAATATTTTAGGGATACAATATTTTTTCTATTTTTTTCCAAAATGTTTTTACCAGACTGGTATTTGATACCTCTCAAGTATATTTTCTCTGAATTATTCCATTTTGATGTATCATAATTTCTATATGTATTGTCGAAATAGTTGTTTTTTATTACAGTAAAATTTCTCATTTGTTTAATATTTAAGACTGTATGATGAGTGAAAATCCTTTTTGTGGTTTTTGTGTCCTTTTTTTTTTTAAAGTTTCTTAACTAATTTATTTTGCAAAGATTGCAACCTTTTAACAAACGAATCGGGAGCGAAACCATAGATTTCAACACCGTACCTAATTTGGGTAGCTCATCCAGCTTCATAAATCACTTGCTTATTTCTTTAGTTTTACATTCAAGGAACAGACTGACTATTATTACGGTGGGGTTCAACACGTTAAACTTTCTTGAAATTACGCGAGTAACAGCTACAAGCAAACCTGTATCTGAGCATGTGGTGTTGTCTCAACAACAGCTTGCCATCGAACGTACCTCATTAGATTCATTAAGTTTTCTTACAAAAATATCCTACGTTGCAAGTTTGGCAATTACTGCGTTCGTATTATTTTCGTTTTCGTCCAATAACATGCAACATGATCGTCGTTTGATATCGAAAGGTTAAGCGAAAAATTAGGTAATTTTTTGACCTCAGTAAACTGCGTGCCAAATTACACATGAAATAAAAAGTTCAAATCTTACAAAGCAATTAACTTCGTCATCAGAGAAGTTTATTTGCTGACAACAACAATATAGCAAACTATGAAGTTTAAAGGTTGACAAAGAATGTTGTAAGTGATAATTACGTCGTTAAAAAAAAAACATTTTGCCGTAGAACCTTTGTATGTGCACAAAAGAGTACAAATGGGAAGTTAAGGGTACGTTTTTTTAAAATTAATTTCTTTGAGCCTTAAGTCAGCCGAAGCAACTTAATGCTTGTATGGCTGAACAGGCTCAATTTTTTTGAACATTACCAGACTTTAAATAAGAAGAAATATCTGGTAAAGGGAGGTGCCAACCCGGGGATTCGATCCGGGGAACCTCCGATCATCGTAGGGGACGAAAGATTGTCCAGAATTGGCCAGAATAGTTCCCATAGCCGCTGAAGGAGCATGGTAGCCTCTCACACTACCCTGGCCGGCAGTCCCGGCGGGGACTTTTCCAAGATCCTCTTTCCAGGGGTTCGACGTGAGGGTATACGAAAATTAACATGCGGGTACGAAAAGGTACACAACGCTACAAAAGGGTATAAAATGGACCAAACGGGTACAAAAGGCTACGAAACGGTGCGTAAGGGTGTGAAAGGGTGCGAAAGAGCGCAAAAGTTGTTTGCTGCGTTAAAAGATATTTTTTTGTGCATACTATTGCACGCTGCGAGCAAGCGCTAGAGAGAGAACTAGATAGCGCTTGATAGCGCTTGATGCTGCAGATTTTCATTTGGTGGCAATTCGCCATTAATTTCGTCGAATTTTCGTTTTTCGTCGTAATTCTCTTTTACTCCGAAACGGTTCGACCTACAGCACTACCTTCTAATTGCTGTTATTATCGTCATTTGCTTGTTTGATACTTTGCCAGAGTGAACCGAGGGTGGAATTCTCGTTCGGATTCGAATTTGTAGTAAGGTTGTTGCAAATCCGTGTTCTAACCCGTTGATGGATGAATGAGAGCAGTGGCCGTTTCTAAACGAAAACGTGAGCTTTGGCACACGAGATTTATGAGACTTAGCCTAATCCAATGAACATGAACCGTAAACTCGGAGAATTCTGAGAAAGTGTATCGTGGAGATATTCTGTATTCGGATTTTATAGTTAACTGGCACAGTCTTAGTACTGCGTTAGGCTAAGTGATTTAGTATGGCGAAGTGCAGTTGTGACCTAAGACTGTGACCTGTGTGCTCAATTTATGTGTGTGACCTAACATCGTGATCTGAGTGATCGAATCTTGTCGCAGTCATCCGACTAGTGAGGGCGTTCTTGAGTTAAGTGCGCTCATCTTTGTCTATTACATGGACAGATTTGTAAGTCTAATTGTAACTGAAGTTCATTCCATGGCCTAGTCGTTAAACTGGTGACAACTACAGAAGTCTACGTTCGATTCCTTCAGGTGGATGGTGGAGGCCTGCAGCAAAGTTGTGCCAGGGAACTGTAGAAAAGTAAAACCTCATGTATATGTCGGCAATGTTCGTGTGGGTGTTGAAATACTATTTTAAAATTTCTTTGGAGAGAAACGTTTATGTACCTATAGCACAAAATCCCCGTACTAAATTTAGGTGTTTAGCATTGAAGCATATTTCCCGCCTTCCTTCCCCTTCCGCCTCTACATTTCTTTAGAGAAAGAAGTTCATTTAACTGTAGTAAAAAAAAAACCGAACTGAGTTTCCTCCTCTACATCTTTTCCTCCTTTTACCTTTTTTTGTCTCTTATTTTTGTGTAGTGTATACAGGGTGTTTAATCTCAAGTCTTGCTGCTCAATATCATCCCTAGTATTGCAGATACGTCGATCATGGCCATGGAATACGTTGGAACATCAGACGGTTAAACCGAAAATGATCTTGACGACCGGTTCACAGTCAACGAAAAACTAACTCCGGAAGTAGCAGAGATAGGGGCATGATGGAAAGTTGTAGAGAACGAAGACATGACCTCAACAAAGCAAATAGAACAGAAATCAGTTCAAATGTCAAAGAGATACAGTAAAAACAATATGGGTCTTGCAGCCCCATTGCAGGGCTTGACCATAACCCACCCTGAGGTAGAAACACAGACAGGCACCACTGTAAGTACAGCAAAAGGTTAGCAGGCAGACCTGGTGGATCCATTAGAAGCCTGTTTGCATTAATTCCTGAGGTAGACGTTTCATATTGGTGCCTGTCTGTGTGTTCTACCTCAGGGTGGGTTGTGGTCATGCCTTGCAATGAATGGGGCTGCAACCCTCCTAGCTTTGTTGTGTTTTGCCTTCCCTCGTCCCTCTAAATTCAGCTCAGTTTAATCTTAGGTGCATTTAATTTTTTTTTAAATTGGTACTACTGTTGTCGTTGTTTTGCGTCCTGTCTACTATTGGTACCATTGTTATGGCTTAGCCATTGTTATGCTTATGCTGCTGCTGCTGCTGCCTATATGACTGTGTTACGGTTTCCAGCTCACTCTTGAGCACCTCCTTCTCGCGTGCCGTAGCTTCCGGTCCTGCAGGGCGGCTCCTGCTGGGTACTTTCGTAATGCCCCGACTACCGAGGATCTCCTGTCCCTCTCTGGAGGGACCGGCTCAGTGCAGAGGCTTCGTGCTGTAGCTTCTTTCATGAAGGCAACGGGTGTGCGTGTGTAGCCCTCCTGTCTCCTCTCCGTCCTGTTCCCCCAAGTGTACTATTTAGTATTTGGTAGTGTTGTGTAGTGAGAGCCAATTGCATTGTGGCCATCTGGTGTTTGTTGTATCTTGTTATATTTTGCAGAAGAGAGCGCATGACTTTAGGTCCAGGCTCCCTGAATAATTCAAATTCAAATTCTGCTGAAGCTCATTTTTGCTTCTAGGAAGTTGATATGTTAGATATTGAAAGAGACTACCCAATAAACTGATTTTACAGAAGATAGTTTAGGCTGTTTTGTCAGTAAATACTGTTACAACTTAAAGGGCAATTACATCCATTTTGACATGCATGCTTTACTTTTGGATCATTTACACAATAACTAAACACAAGACTTGTGGTAAGGATACGTTACGTACGTCCGATACAACAATTTAATTATTGCATCACCAAAAATTGACATGGAGACCGCCATTGTTTTGCTGGAACGCGCAGAAATTAATGCCGACTGATGTCACTCTTCGATTTCGACTCGCAGTCGATTGAGATAGCTGTATTGGCTGTGAGAGCTCGAGCGTCTGACGGCCTTAGCTGGCCGACAGTTGTAGTGGCAAACTAAGGCCGTTGACGCTTGAGCTCTCACAGCCAATAGAGCTATCTCAACCGGCTGCGAGTCGTAATCGAAAAGTGACATCTGTCGGCATTAATTTCTGCACATTCCAGCAAATTAATGGCGGCCTCCGTATCGTGTTTTGGTGATGCAATAATTAAATTGTTGTATCGGACGTACGTAACGTATTCTTACCGCAGTTCTTGTGTTTAGTTATGATTCAAAAGTAAAGCATGCATGTCAAAATGGATGTAATTGCCCTTTAACGAAGCGTTTCTTCTGTGTTGAACTTCACTTAAAATATTTTTTACTAGCAGCGTTTACAGTTTCGACAGTTTTGCAAATTTCGACAAAAGCGAGCTCACTGTGTTTCATTGAGAATCATTTGGGTCAAGGGTCATTTCGTATCACCGGGTCCAGGATCCATCATTTTTCGGAGACAATGGATCGAAAAAATTATCCAGTTCAACTCTGGTTGTGGAGCCGCATTTATAATTCAGTCGAGTAAACCTAGGGCACAACCATTAGCCGATTTTCCCTCTCCCACTTCTCCTCTTTCTCCCATCCAACTCCCCCTCCCCCAACTTCTCTTTCCTTTCCCCCAACACTTAGTCCCAATTACCATCCCCCCTACGTCCAACCCGAGTTCTCAAGCTTGTGACTTAGACAAATTTTCATTTTGAGCTGTTTTATGACAAATTATACCTTGGATTTCCACTTTTTTTACTTGTTTTTCATTTCCACGCAAACTTGGATGAAAGTGTCCTATTCGGATTCCTGAATTACTGAAAAAGCTTGAAATCATTTTTTTTTTATTTTTAAGTTTGTTTGTAGCGTATAGTGAACCCAAGTCTCTTTGATGTGATAGCTTGTTCCACCATACGCATTATAAAAACACTCTTTTTAAAATGGAGACATTTCAGACACTGTTAGAAAACGCTTTTAAACGTTTTTAGCTGAAAAACAAAGAAAAGCGTTTTAAAAATTTCGTGAGCTGAGAAGAAACCTTTCGAAACGTTAGGGTTTATGGTGTTGCAGATAGGAAATGCGTTTAAGTAAACACTAGCGTTCAATTTTCAACATTTTATAAATATGTGTTAATGAACGTGTCGCAACCGCAGTAACTATTTTACAAGGCATGATCACAAGCGTTTTCGTTAAACACAATTTCCAAGAAAGGCGTTGTTATAAAGTGTTGCAGGTTAAACGCTGTTTTGTTTTGAACGCATTTCATGTCTGCAACACAATATAAACACTAATGCGTAAAGGTTTCTTCTAACCCCATGCTATTTGTGAAACACTTTTATGTGTGTGTTTTAGCTAAAAACGTCTAAAAGCGTTTTCTAGCTTTGTCTAAGATGTGTTCATTTTAAAACGTATGTTTTTTCAAATAAACACATTTTAGAACATCTAGAAAACGATTTCAGACGTTTTTTGCTAAAAAAAAAAACACATAAAAACGTTTCACAAATAGCATGGGGTGAGAAGAAACCTTTGAACATTAGTGTTTATATCGTGTAGCAGACATGAAATGTTTCAGAGTTTCGGGAGAAATTAATACTTTAAATTGCTAGAGGAACAGTGTAGTTGGGTGGCACTGAAAAATGTTGGGGGGGAGGGGGGGGGATTACCTTAGGCATTGCCTCCCTGTCCCTTCCCACAATGTAGCGTCGCCATGCCAAAGGAACATGACGCTAACATATCAAGCAAAAAAATACTACGAATATCCAAAATACGATTTTCGGCTTTTCTGTTTGTTTGAGGCGTGAATGTAGAAAAAAAAAAGGGAAAAAAAACACCATTTTGCATTTGTAATGCAAATAACAAGTCAGATGCATCTGCTCGGGAAATGGGGAAGTGCAAATGAATTCCCCAAGCATTCCTTTTTCGGCCAATTTCAAGAAACGTAATGGCATGTCAAAACCATTCTACATCATCTTTGGGGCACCACGATACCATTATGGAGTCAAAAGCATTTTTAGCATCAGCGCTTCGGAACTTTTTGACTTGTGCGGACCCCTGCCGAACCGCTGAGTCATCTCCGATAAGAAGACGAGTTCCAAACAAGTCTTTAATTTAGCAGTTGTTCTAGACAATCAGACAAACGAAACCGGACAAGTGAAAAACCAAAAAAAAAAAAGGCTAAAGTAGGCACAAAACCAAAACCAAACATGAAGCCTGTTGTGCAGACAACGAGTGTTCTGTGAACAGGAGACGAAAGAGGAAATACCTGGCTCACACATGGGGCTCCTCGTGCTCTCGGAACGACCATTTTGTGCAAAGAAAAATCCTATCAGAAACCAAGCGAATTGCCTATACTGCAGTTGTACGTAACTATCACAAAATTTTTCTTGGTTACAACTGCCATTTGCGCATCTGTCAAGTCACTGTCCTATAGGGCTGTGACACGACGTAGTATTATTGTGTATAACTCTATGGTGGAGCCAGTAACTGGGTTAGCTGCAAGGAGCACTGGAGGGAGAAAGGAAGATCGTCTTATTGAAGCCAATGCTATTAGACTGGATTTCCTAAGCCTATAACGCGTGATTTTTGTTGTTGGAGAAAACAATGTTCTTTTAAGCCTAAGAAATCCGTTCTCAAAGCACTGCCTTGACTAGAAGTGCCGTTTTTTTCCGTTACATTTTAATCTAGTGCACCTTGTAGCTGTTACCTCCAATATGACGTCACTTGACGCTGCTCTATTACCAGAGAGAGTTAACGAACTATCGCATCTTGTTTGGGAAGAATTAGGCGCGACAACTATGTGTGCGTGCTCAGGCTTAGAAGAATGACCGAGACCAGTGGCGGATTTAGCATGGTGCGAATGGTGCGGCCGCCCCCCCCCCC
>JAHWFP010141559.1:6315-25242 GCA_023313725.1 Lithobius niger | reverse complement strand
GAAACAGTGAGTAAGTCGGGTGTGACCAATTCGCAAACGGGCCAACACAACCTCCTCACGGCGACTGCGGCGACACGCCGAGTGCCACTCCTCGACAGTCCCTTTAATGGCCCGTAATTTGTTACCGTCCTGTCTGTCCCACAAGGTTTGCCAAAAAGCGTGTAACCTCAGACGCAGAGTTGGAAAGGCATCTGAGGGAACAAGGCTGAGATCCCTACCGAGAGGGCCAGAATGGGCCCCTTTCGCAGCAGAATCAGCTTGTTCATTCCCTGCTATCCCAACATGGCCCGGGATCCAGCAGAAAACCACGGTTTTCGGCTGGCCAGGCAAGCAGGAAAGCAAAGCTTGGACACGTTGTGTCAAGGGGTTCCGAGGATTGTAATTCGCCAAGGACTCCAGGGCACTCATGGAATCACTAAAGATAATGAAATGCGTGCCATGAAGGTCAAGGATCTATTCCACCGCCAAACCAAGAGCTAAAAGCTCTGCAGAGAACACAGAATAGCCTGATGGAAGGCGATGGGCAACCGTTACTTCCTTACACACACAAGCACACGCCACGCCACGCCACGCCAACGTCTAACTTCGATCCATCAGTAAACAGGCGCTGATAACCGGCGTACTGAGAACTCAGCCGCCGGAACTCCTGTAAGTACCTTGCTGGTAGAGTGGAACCCTTCGGGAGGGACGCCAAAGCGAAAATGAAACTGCCACTTGGGACAAGCCAAGGGGCAACTGGCATCCTCCCAAGCCTCAAGACGCAGGGCATTTCAAAGGCTATCTCCTGACAGGACTGCTGGAGCCTATCGTGGAAATCACCCTTACCCACCCTGCGTCTACCGACTCGCAAGTCTGGACCAAAAACCATGGACCAAGCAGGACTGGATTGCACAGCATGCAAACGCACAGCATACTGAATGGCAAGCTGTCACCGACGAATGGCCAAAGGTGGCTCCGAGGCCTCAGCATAGAGGCTGACCACTGGAGAAGTTCGAAACGCCCCAGTCGCCACACACAGGCCACTGTGATGCACAGTGTCCAACATCTGGAGAGTCGAGTCACTAGCCGAATCATAGACCATACACGCATAATCAAGTTTGCTGCGGACAAGGGCTCGGTAGAGGCGCAACATGGCAGTGCGATCGGCACCTCATGAAGTGCCCGACAGGACCCGCAAGATGTTAAGCGCCCGCAAAGCCTTGTCTTTAAGCTGACGCAAGTGTGGAAGCCAAGATAACCTGGAATCGAACACCAGACCCAGGAAACGTGCCTGTGGGACAACAGGAATTTGTGCCTGTCCCAAGTACAGGGAAGGATCTGGGTGCAGTGTTCGTTGGCGGCAAAAGTGGACGCACACAGTCTTGTCCGGAGAAAACCGGAAACCATTACTGACTGCCCAGGTTTGAACTTTGTTAATCACCAGCTGTAGCTGCCGCTCGCAGGTCTGCATGCGAGCAGCCCGAAAGCGCAGGCCGAAGTCATCGACAAACAATGACCGGGGAACAGCAGCTTGCTGAGCAATGGGGTTGATCCCTATAGCAAACAAGATGACACTAAGAACACCACCTTGAGGCACACCATTCTCCAAGACAAACGGGCGGGAAAGAGTCGCCCCGACATGAACACGAAAAGAACGGCCTGAGAGGTAAGCGGAAAGCAACAGTGGCATCTGTCCCCTCAAGCCACAGTCGTAGATGTTACGGAGAATCCCATAACGCCAGGTCGTATCATAAGCCTTCTCCAAGTCAAAGAAAACCTGAACCAGATGATGACGCAGGCGAAAAGCCTCCCTCACATCTGATTCAAGGGCAACTAGATGATCGATAGTTGACCGAAACCGTCGAAAGCCACACTGGGACACAGATAAGAATCCCCGTGATTCCAACACCCACACCAACCGCTCACTGACCATCCGTTCCATAAGTTTACAGACACAGCTAGTCAGAGCGATTGGTCGATAACTGGAAGGAGAAGTAGGGTGTTTGCCCGGTTTGCCCGGGATGACCACTGCTGTCCTCCATGCTGCTGGAATAGAGCCCTCTGCCCACACACGGTTGAACATCCCCAGCAAGAACTGCTGGGAGGCAAGAGGCAGATGTTTCAACAGTTGATAATGAACATCATCAGGCCCCGGGGCGGAGTCATGCGACTTGGACAAAGCTGAAACAAATTCCTGCCAGGTAAATGGTAAATTGTACTCCTCTAGCCCATCGGAGCGAAAGTCAAGAGAGTGAGCCTCTTCCCTTCGCTTAATCCCGAGGAAACCAGGATCATAATATATAATGGTCATCACTCGAGACCCGCGCAAATGCAGATGCAAGACAATTGGCGATATCCGGCACAGAAGAGATCACGGTATTCGCCACCTTCAGCTGTGAAATCGGGGAAGGCATGGTCTTCCCCGAGATTTGGCGCACCTTCCGCCACACTTGCTGAGAAGGCGTGGAGCGCGTGATCGACGAAACATAAGCTGCCCACGAAGCATGTCTAGCCTCACGGATGACATAACCTGGCACGGGCACGACAGCGCTTAAACGCTACAAAGTTGTCAGTAGTCGGGCTGGCCGTGAATGCACGCAATGCTCGCCGGCGGGCCTGAATGGCCTGCCCGCAAGCAGGCGTCCACCACGGAACAGGAACCCGCTGCGGCTGTGTGGACGTACGCGGGATCGTCGATGTATCGCTTGTAATATTTAATTTGTGGAAATTTTTCAACCAATTTATTATCGACTGTATTCAGGACTAAGTCACAAAAGAAAGTTGAAAGTGGGCTTTCCATCGGTACACCATTGATTTGTTGGTAATATTTGCCTCCATACTCAAAGAAGGTGGTTTCAAAAATGAATTTTACTGCACTGATGAAAGTTTCATTATCCCATCCAAGCTTGAGGAGCGAGGGGAGGGGGGGAGGGTTCGTTTGTTAATTTTTGAGAGATTTCCGTAAGGATAAGCTCTTGGTCCAATGATGGAAACATTTTTTCGACATCAAAGGAAACAAATTCAAACCCTGGAGGCACCTAACCTAACCTAACCTTTAGTTGGCTAATTTAATAACACACTCGTTCCTTTTGACTTTATAGGTGTTGTAATTGTCGTCAGTGCGGTTGGCAGTAAAATTATCCCATGCAGCTTTCTTTGCTCGTCTTACTGTGAGGGAGCATTTGTTGACATGATTGTCTTTTTTCCGGGTTGTAGGTTTGTGCCCGATGATTGGAGTATGTTTATAATAGACATAACATTTTCAAATTCACCATACAGCTCTTCCGTGAGTGAAGCTTCTGCAAAGACGGTGAGCCAATTGATCTGGCAGAGGTCACGACTCATGTTTTGAAAATCTGCTTTCCTATAGTTTTTCCTTGTGGTTGTTTCTCTGGTAGGTCCGATAACTCCTGAGGTCAGAACAGAAAAGGTGAGGGTGCTGTGGTCACTGGTACCGAGTGGTGGATGATGACTAAGGTTTTGGATCATGTCAGGCGTGGGCACAAAGATTAAGTCTAATACAGATTCACATTCTCTGGTGACACGTGTAGGTTCAGTGACAACTTGGTGGAGAAAGGTATTATCTACTGCTGCGAGGATCTTTTTTTCTATGGGAAGGCACCCAGCTGTATGAGTAGAGATAAACCAGTCAATGTGGGGACAGTTAAAATCTCCCATAATTACAATGGAATCCTTTTCTTCTACAGATTTCAAGAAGTTTATTTATTCCTGCATTGTTTTCTGGCGTGTTATTCTGGCTTCTGTATATGCAGCCAACATGAAGGGTTGTTTTGTCTTGCAGCCGAATAGATAACACAATACCCTCATCATACACACTGGTTAGGGAACTGTTTAGCATTGGCTGGAGAGTGGTTTTGATATAAAACAGTACACCACCACCTTGTTTTCCTGTTCTGTCTCTGCTAAACATTGTGTAATTGTCCAGTGAGTATTCACTATCAAGAACGTCATCATTAAGAAAAGTTTCCACTAGGCCAACAATGTCGGGGTCGTGAAGCTGGATAGCCATTTCAAGTTCGCTCCAGTTTGTACTAATGTGACGTATGTTGAAGAACATGCACTTTAGGATTTCTTTAGGTCTAATGAAACTTGGTTGACTGTTTGCTGTATGGTGGCATGTTCGGTTTGAGGCATCTGTTTTTTCTTTACTATTCGCCCTTCCTTTAAGATCAAGTTTGGATCGGTTTTTCTCTTCTCGTACAAGATCTAGAGCAAGTGTTTTATCTCTTCTCGTTCGTCTTTCGATAAGTCGGGCGAAATTGCCACTTGTTTAGTTGTAGGTTCCATGAAAAACTGCCTACATCTGTAGCCCCTATTCAAAAACTGTTGTCTTTCCTCAAAATTTTGAACAGTAACAAGCAATGGACGATTGATTGCACCATTTTCTTGTCTTTTCCCCAACCTGTAAAACTTTTTAATGTTAACTTCCTTAGAAATATCTAATTTTTCACAGACTTTCCCGATTTTTTCTGCATCGTGCGCGATTCTCTTATCATTAGCAACCTCCGTAGATTCTGGGATGTTGTGGATGACAACGTTAAGCTTACGTTTTTCCCGTTCATCAATCTTCTTAACTACCAGCTCACTGCATAAGTTAAATGTAGTGATATTTCTTTTTATTGCACTGCCAGATTTCCCAACAATATCCGACCATTTGTATGAATTGAGCGCATCCTCCTCACTGAGCTTATCGACCACTACATCCTGGTTTGTTGTGGTCCAACCTGCAGTGCTTTCATTTAAATTTTAGTCGTTTTGAGTTCTTCTTTTAATGTTGTCACTTCGTTGTTTGTTGCGGCTAGTTTCTCTTTAAATTCTGTATTGTCTACCACATGCTTATTGACGAGGTCGGCCAGTTCGGCAATCGTGCGTTCTTGTTTGCAAGACTTGCAAACGAAAGTTAGGCCTAAGGCTGAAAGTTTATGAAAGGGTTCCGTGATGCCCGAGTTAACAAACGGTATACAGTCACTCCACTTACTACAGAAAATTAATTGATTAAATTCTTTTCCTGCAGCACTTCGTGTAACAATCTTCATAATTTTTGGATTAGGGTTCATCCCATTTTTTTTCCCAAGTCCGAAGGTTTTGGGGAGACGAGCGCCGAGGGGGGGGATTGAGGCTTAATGGCGTGTCGACAACTTGGTCATTAGCGCCAACCTCAGTCACAGTGCAGTGGTCCGGGTTGCCACTGCACCACACATTACAGAGATGTTATTCAAACCCCTAATCTAAATCTTGTCATACATCTGTACCTCCTGCAAAAATTGAAAAACACCGGACAGGAGGACAGACTTATCGCCCAACTGACGCGGAAGATGGAACCGACGACGAACACCATCAAGATGGCGACAATCAACAAGTAAGTGCCGGACCGTAAGTGGCCGTCGACACCAAGAGCATTCAGGAGGGTCAACCCCCCGCAAAAGGAAACAGTGAGTAAGTCGGGTGTGACCAATTCGCAAACGGGCCAACACAACCACGAGCGCCGAATTGCGTCGGCCAGCCATGTTGCGTCAGGATAAAATTTAGAAATCTCTAAAAAAAACAGCCCAAAAATCAGGGTCCAGTGCTCAAAGTATGGCTAGTTTCTTGCTGTTTTACACACCACGTGCACATACCATGATTCATGTTAAAACACTTTTTACGGCAACAATCGATGATTTTGTCGAGCAGAAAAAAAAACGTGACCGCTGATCGCAACCACTGATCACTATTAGTGCACCCTTTCTTTCCTAAGAAATAAAATGTATGTAAGAAATGGTGTAAAAACAAAACCCATCTTAAACACACCTTTCAATCACATTCGACCATTCAGGTACAGTAAAATTTATTATTTTATATTTATTTTTTTCATAATAGTGTGCACAACTAGAAACTCATTGCAGAATGGAGAAAAAACGTAAATGATTTAATAGTGGGGATACAATAGCAGACCAATAACTCAACTACTGTATTTTACATTCTCACCAGTAAAGAGGTGGGGTGAGGGGAAGGCGCTTATGGTTGTGTTGTTGCTGTTGGTGATGGTGGAAAAGAGGAATTGTCCCCAAAAAGAAAGGAACGTAGTGACCAATCACGTGTGGTATGTAAGAACCCACCCTCTTGAGACTAAGATAGTTTTTGTAGCAGAGCCCCACACATCCACAGTGGATAGGACGGCTGAATTACCCACTTCATCCTGTCTATCGTGTGAATGTAATGTTATGAATGACAAAATAACAGTAGAGATTGGGAATGATGTAAAGGAGCATGTATGCGAGAAATTTGACCAGATTGCATAACCGAGGTGGGCGACATCCGTATCCAGAGAATTGAAAGACTTGTCTAGAGCTTTGAGATATTAAATACTTGATCGAAGACGAAATTCAAGAAATGCTAGTCGTTTATCCTAAAGAAGAAGATGGCACAGCTACAACAGAAGCTACAACATCACCATCAACGTTAGTTAGCATTGAGGTGGAAGATGACAACGGACAACAGATCATCGTTGCTGTGGAAGTCCCCAAACAATGCCAGAAGTGTAAATGCCACAACGATACCAGCGACAATCTGCACCATTACCGTATATTAAAATATTAAGAGTTGTTATAGGAATAATGACTGAAGAGATCTACCCACAACAAACAATAGTGTGGATGGAACAGTGTGTTACTAGTATTAGCAAAGTACTAGAAGAACAAAAAGGGAACTTTGCACAACACCGTTGGTTTATGGAAGCCAAAAAAAAAACAGAGACAACTGAAAAATACCAAAAAAAAAATGTGAATTGTGAGAAGTTAAAAATGCAGAAAATGTACAAACAAACAAAAATGAAAAAATTCAATAGTTTAAATTAAAAATTTAAAATTAAAGTTAATAGCAGAAAAATAAATCATTAATTAAAATTTAAAATTAAAGTTAATAGTAAAATTAACAAAAATATATAGAATTAAGAAAAAAAAGACGATTTAAAAGGTGCACGCCCGTACTGCTGGGGTTGATTGGGGTGCCATGTAGATAAATTGTGGTGGGCTAAGTAGAGGGTCTTACCCCTACACGCGGAAACCACTCGCAACAAAGTGTACAAACAATAAAGTGAAGACCACCACCAATCAAGTATGACTCTCTAGAGAATAACAAAAGGGGAAGGAGGAGGGATGAGTATTAGTAGGTCCTTCCCTACACCAAACAAATTTCACAAACAATAAAGTGAAGGTCACTGTCTAGCAAGGCTGTCTCTCTAGGTGTAGTGAATAACTAAGGGGAAAGGAGGAGAGACGAGTAATAACAGGTCCTTCCCTACAACTGTGCATTCACCATTCTCCTTTGTACAAAGCCTACACAAATCATTCAGAACTGGTTTTTCATCTACACATCTCCCGTTGTGTTTGAATGAGGTTCGATCTTCTTGTGGGGAACACCGCCTCTGTAGGGATTGTAGAGAGTCTTTTTATTGTTTACATTTTTGGAATTTTGCGGCTCCTTTGTCCTCCACCTTGGAGGAATGTATTGTTTAAATAGTCTACCTTCCTAAATCCTTTGTAGTGGTTACTTTACGACATAGGGTGTAGAGGGAGCTATTGCTCAATTGGCGTTGAACAAGTAGTAGGCCTCATTTATTGTTTATTGAAAACCCTTTGGCACTCATCTCCATTATTGTATGGTCCCCACTTGCCGACATATCTTCCTTTTATTCTGTTTCCTCTATTTAGCACACCACAAGCTAACTATATAGCACCCCTAGTCTAAAAATCATGATGAACACCCTTCACTTCTAATGTTACTGAATAATACTTAATTGATTTTTGTTGTTGTTTTTTGTTTTTGTCTCACTATTTTTTTTTGTCTTTTGTTATTCTGTTTTTTTTATTTCACTTCACGTCACAATTTTTATTTTCACAACTGACGGGTTTTTGTGCGTATGTTACAACATCTTCTTGCCTCCCTTAGAAAACGGTACATGGTAAAGTCCCCACTCTTTGCTCCTCCACAATATCCAACACGTCTTTACGCTGTCCGTCGAGTCTTCCAAACCATGGGGTGCATCCATGACGGACCAAAATCGTTCTTCCTTGTGCAATGGTTGTCTCGTATCGTAGCAGTTGAGTGGCAGTACATTTGTGGCACGGGCAGGTCTTGCAGTCCGCTGGAAAGTTAGACTCTGCTACGAGGACTGCGGCACCATCTTCGTTTAGCAGCTGTACTGTAGGTAGGCAATGCTGCTTCTTCTGGCGATAATAGTAATGAAACGTCGACGAAGAGAGAATCTTGAATGAGCGATTCGGTCAGGTAAGTAATGAACTGGAGAATCTCACTAACCGTATCCCTCTTTTCCTCCATTGTTAGATCAGCAAAATTCCGTAATTTCGACACTTACTTTTTTGATCCTTCTTATTTGGTAATCACAGACTTCTTCGTGCAAAATCGGGCAGCCACAAATACACGATTGTAAGTTCAGACATGGTGATTGCTGATCTGACTGTTTGCGTTTCTATCTAGCCTGAACTCAGCCCTACAAGGTTAGGGATGGCCAACCATTTCTATTGGTCACTGTCACCCATTTTCTTCTATACACTGGCCATCTTACAACAAAGACGCTGTCTCAGGAGTGGCTATTTGCGGCAGAAAATGCCGTATTCTCACTTTCAAGAGTGAAGGAAAGAGGCAAAACACACCCTTTTTTATTTTATTTGATACTTTCAAATTGCAGTTAAACGACATTACATGGAATGTAAAAATGAGAGAGAAAACGAAAGCATAAATACATAATAGAAGATTTAAAAATATGACAAATGTTTTAACACGTTGAAAAAAAGGAAAAGAAAAATGTAACCACAGAGTTGCAGATACAACAGCAGTAATAAAATACGTTTTTTTTCTTAATCTAGTTGGGAATAATAGTGAATTTGTAGTGATGGTTTGTACAAAAAAAAAGTTTAAAAAAATTTGTTTTTGACTAGAAAACAACTTGGGTGGTCTTTTTTTCACCGTACCCCATTTCTTAAAGGGTTTCTACCTGGAAAAGAAAGTGGATAGGGAACGATCTGGTTTTAACTGGCTACGTTTCGCTGGAAAAAAGAGGGGGGGGGGTCTTATTCCACATAGCCTATTTCGTAAATGTATTGCCTAGGAAAGAAGGTTCGTACCGCTTTTAACTGGATATACAGAATGTACCATTGTACAGAGCCGTATAAATAGACCACAGTATTAGAGTTTACTTCAGTCATGGCGTCAAACCGTAAAAAATAGTAAATTGATTGGGTGCTACGTAGATAAATTGTGGTGGGCTAAGTAGAGGGTCTTACCCGTACACGCGGAAACCACTCACAACAAATTTTACAAACAATAAAGTGAAGACCACCACCGACCAAGTACGACTCTCTAGAGAATAACAAAAGGGGAATGAGGAGGGACGAGTATTAGTAGGTCCTTCCCTATACCCCCGGAAACAACTTCGTAACAAATTTCTCAAACAATAAAGTGAAGGTCACTGTCTAGCAAGGCTGTCTCTCTAGGTGTAGTGAATAACTAAGGGGAAAGGAGGAGGGACGAGTAATAACAGGTCCTTCCCTACAACTGTGCATTCACCATTTTCCTATGTAAATTCCAGGTATTGTGGGAGAGGGGCAGGCATAGTTGTGTTAAGCAAGGACCTGAACCTATTTCTATGGTATTGTATCATGTTATTCTAAGAAGAAGTGACAGGTGTAGTAGGAATGTAGGGTGGAAGTTCGGTTGTACTGTCACCCTGGATAAGTTTCAATGGTAATGAGTGGTACAATTTTTTCTTCTTTGAAATTCGATGAAATCACAGTTTCTAATTGCAGTAATTTAATTTAAATGTATGACATTTTTTCCTATTAATTCATAGCAAAATTGAATAACTTCTTTAAAAAATAGAAGTAGGTGTGTTTGTTTACTTGTAGATGAAAAACCAGTTCTGAATAACATGATGAATTGTCATTACGCCTATTTTTTTGAGACTGTTCGTTACCCAAATTCACTTGACCATTGTTACAGAATAACGTATCATTTTTTCTGTCCCTGTTCAGTATAGAAAGTTGGTCCACATTTTCAATACCGGTCCACGTCATTACTGATAAGTTCGTCATTTTCACGTAAAGTCACATTTATCAACTCTGAATTTAAAAAGTTTCTCTCACCATTTAGTCCGTGAACTGTAGCGTGAAAATCTCCGTCTTCTTCAGTCGTAACGTAGCTCGAATAATAGTGTGAATAAACACTGTCCATTTTACGGCGGTACAAAGTCTAGCAAAATCGGTCCAAAACTTTGGTCCGTTTCTTTCCCAAGAAGTAAAAGATTTCAAAAATTTTCTAGGTAAAACAGCCATCCATCTCTGTTCTACTCCCCTCCTACCCGGTTAAAACCAGTTAAAAGCCTATCCGTGATCTTTTCCAATTAAACATTTCGAAATATCTACTGATTGGTCCAACCTTACTTCTGAACAAAACGAAACATTTATAAGTGCAATACCCATCATATATTTTGTTTGTACATAATAGTGTACCCTTTCTTTTCCAAGAAATAAAATGCAAAAAAAAAAAAAAAGTATGTAAGATTTCAGTAAGCCATGCAATTATCAGAAACCACCAAAAACTGTAGTGTTTTAAGGCCAACTCAGACTAATTATTTTAAGAATTAGTACTTTCCGATATAAAATATCGGTTATCGGTAATCGGTAACTAACGTTACACAACCGATACTTCTTACCAATATAACATTAACTTATTAACAGCAACAGTCTTACAACGTCCATTTATTATTATCAGAATAACATTAGCTTTAGCTTAGCAGACGACATTCAGTGCACTTGGCCTCTGCCTCATGCACCTGTAATAGCTACCACACGTGGCCCTATCCAGATACTCAGTAGACATCAGTGGTCCGGCTCCAGAGCCAATCAGCATCCAATTGCGCATCTTCAGCAATACAAAAGACCAGGATACGGGTCCCCTTTATAAAGGACCTCCCTGGCCTTTTTCACTCTCTCTCCCGACGATTTTGGACCTAAAAAGCCACCCGTCTCTGAGCCGACCACCCCAGGATTCCCAGCCGGAATTATTCTGAGTTAAGTAATTTTTACGATCGGACTTAGCTGAATTTTGAAGGAGCTTCCCTCCTTTAGAGCCTAAGTCCGGTTCAGAGTTAAGAAAGGGCGCATCTCTTAAAGAGCTCCCTTTCTCTTATTTCCCCTTGGTCCGATTATTTTAGGAGTGCTTTAATTTAATATTACGAAGTTTAACTGATTTAAGGGGAGGGATAACCCTAAACATAATTAACTGAATAAATAGCTTTCGGATCATAGAACTTGTGTGGACTCCCTTACTTTGCTCATTTATTGCTTTATGTGCTGTTGTTAGATTATTAGCATTTGTGCCGACGGTACGATTATTATTATCGTACCACTGTGTCTCCGTAAGATCTTACAATAGAAGATATTAAGAGAGATTTACAATGGTGTCGAAGTGATAATTCGAACAATACCCACGCCTAATCATTAAGAAAACGGCAGCACGTTACAGTTATTGTTGAGCAAAGGAGCGATTTTTCAGATTAAATAAGAAAAAAAAAAGTAGAGCAAGTAGGCTACCCAAATAAGGGGAAAGAAAGAAAACGTAGAGCAAGTAGGCTACCCTAAATAAGAAAAAAAAATCCCCAGTTAAAACTAGATTGATTCACAGGTCATAATAACCATGCCTAGTCACAAAAAGTCAACTACAGCTAGCAAAAGCAAAAAGACGATTCCTAAAAATAGGAAGGATCCAAAGCTTTCGTCTAGCGGTAGAACTATTGTGAAACCCCGTCGTCTGGCCGACGCGCAAGCCGTCATTCCACCCGCCCCAGTCTTGCCCGACCAACACGGTGAAATTCCACCTGTTTCCCCCGTTCTGGTGACAGCGATGCACCTGCTCTTTCCGCCCATCAGCCGATTCCGCCTCGGCAGAGCAGACAACGCACTCGCGCGCCAAAAGCACCTGGTAAACAGCATAGCACGGCAGCTGATAAACAGCCAGCAGCTAAGCATAGCAGGGAAGCCAACGCTTCAAGCAGCCCAATTCACGATCCCCCACCACATCGTTCACGTAGCGGTCGCCAAATAGGGAAAGAAGAAATTTTAGGTCCCACTCCAGAAGTAGATCACCACAACATCGGGCCTATTCATCAAGAAATTTACGTTACCACGATAACGTTAGGGATAATTACCGTCACCGCTCCCCAACTCAAGAACTTTTAACACAAGTTTTAGACAGAATGGCAAACCAACATAGACGCTCCCCCACCCCTCGCCGTCACGACGTTAATTTGGCAGCTAGCCCAACATTTTCCGACAACAGCCATCTGTCACGTATCATCACAGGCCTACAAGAAGCTAACACCAGCCATGTAGACGCATTGAGGGAGATTGTCGAGAAGATCCCAGCAATAGCAACAGAAACTCCAACAGAAGTGAAGCACGAATGTGGGAAGACGTCCGAATTTCAAAGAAGGGCCTAATCAAATTTTCGGGTGAAAATAATATGGACATTTTCACTTTTCTGTTGCTTACGGACAATCTCAGGAAAATTGATCCTAACCTCCCTGACAGCGAGCTAATAGCAGCAGCGTCAAATAAATCCGTAGGAAGAGCAGCCCGATTCATAGCTACAAGCCTACTGATCTCTAGGATAACTACTTGGAACGAATTCAAGACTGCCCTCATCGAACGTTTCGGCGGAGGAGGCGCCGAATCCACACGAAATAAATTCCAGCGTGCTCGAATGATGGAAGACGAAGACGTCAACGCTTTTGCTGATAGGCTAGAGATAATGGCATCGGAAATTTGGATGACACAGCCCGGTGAAAGTGACATTGAGAAGATTTTAAAAGAACGAGCAAGAGACCAAGGCTTAAGATGCACTTTCAAAGCAGCCATGCCAGAGAAGATAGAAACGTATCTAGCCACTATGAATCCGAAGACTTGGGAAGAAATGTTAAACCTAACATTGAAGAGACAAACCGAGATCGCAGACTGGGAAAGTGGCGATACATCACAACCAACACGAAAAAATCCAGCCAAGCAACAAAACAACACAGCAGCAGCAGCTTCCCCTTCCGACAAGACTGTAACCGTAGCATCAGACGAATTAGCTAAAATTATGCAAGAACTAGAACAAAAAAGAAGGGAAGTAAACAACCTCAAGCTAAGAAAAACCGTAAATGAAGCAAGAGTCAACGCTTTCCACCCGGAGAAAAAAGAAACACGCTCGTGCTTCAAATGCTACGGCCAAAACCATATCAGCAAAAATTGTAGGACTAAGGACAACCACCTAGAATTAGTACGACAGGCAAACGCACGAAGACTAGAAAAACTAGGAAAACCAATCCCCGGAAGAAGCGGCCAAGGCAGCTACAAACAACAAAGAGAAAACCAAAACCAACAACGCAGCTACAACCAGGGAACTAGGGATGATTCCCAACTCAACCTAAGCACCTACAAACGCCGTAATAACAACAACAACCATGGAGGAAGCAACGCAAACTTCGTTCAGCCACGCAATTCAACAACCCAGCAGTCAAAAAACTAGACGTTAGCTCAAAAAGTAACAGGTTTTTTGAGTTAGCAGGGTACAGCAGCACGGAAACCCTAAACCATAAACCCATAAACCATAAACCCTGAAACTCCATCATCCACCCCCAGCCCCACGCCTAGAGAACAAACTAACAAATTATTCAACAGCAAGAAAATCCATTCAACAATCAACGCTGCAGGTTTACTCCTTGATCTTTATTCTAAAGTCGACTGGCATCAACAAAAACTTGCATTAAAAGACAGGACGCTGACACTGCCAAGACTAGCTTCGTATTTCGGTGCTATCCCCGATAAATACGTAGCTCCAGATTTAAATCTCAACTCGCACCTCACACCAAATTTTTCGGAGCTACTCAACAAAATTAACAAGACCTTCAAGCTAACGCGACTCAGTCATGTTAACACTATTCGAAGACGGCATCGACTCTACAAATTTCCACTCGGAACTAAATTTATCAAGATCAAACAACCCCATCATTCTGGAATTAATCGGAGACGACAGGACAGTCGAGTTCCGAAGCACGTCGGACACCAACGAACGTAAATCACATTTAATTCACTCCGGCGAAGCAATCAAGATTTCCGACAATAACCAGCAAGAATGGAAGCTACGCATTCCTTTAATTCCATCCGTAACATCACCAACAATCTGTCTTATTTATTGGGACAGCACATCAAACCCAAAAGTCATTTCAGAAGAAAAACGGAAAAAACGAGAAGAAAAAAGGGAAATAGAGCAACGAGAAAAATCCGAGCTAGCAAGCAACCCAACGCCATTTCAACTCTATCTAGCGGCGGCGATTGATACTACTGGCCTACTTCTAGAACTAGATCCAAGGGACGAAGCAAGCGACAAAGAAGAGCTAACTCACGCTCGCGTCGACTGTATAGGCTACAACTCAAAATCTGCTTACCCAAGACCCCACTTAATCTTTAATTTCGGCAATTTAAGTAAAGTAGCACTTTTAGACAGCGGAGCTGGTGTTTCGTTGATCGAATCGTCTACTGCACGAGAATTGTTGAAAAACCCACAAATTAAATGTCACGAAGTCAAAACAGTAGCTCCCATAAATTTAATAGGTGTCAGTGGAAAAAAGATAACGGCAGAAAAAATAGTATCGCTGAAATAAGCAAATGCGGATTCTCCACAAACCAGCAGTTCAGAGTCGTTGCCGATGGCAGTTTTGGAAAAATCCACATTTTATTGGGTTACGATTTATTGTCAAAACAACCGGAATTGGTTAAGTTAAATTGTTCAGACCAAATTTTAGAAATAGGGGATCTCAAATTTAATTTGTCTCCATCACCTTTTGATGCTTAGGAAAATTATGGTCAGAACAAGGAGCTAATTAATTTCGAAAATTATAATGTTTCAACTGAGCATATTGCAACGATCAATATTTCTTCAGATGACGAAACAGCAGAAAATCCACAATCTATGTGGAATCCGACACCTCAACAATATTACGTTGAGATACCCGTTTCTTTGTACAAAGATGTTGTTTTACCAAACAACAGCGAGATAAAAATTTGCGGCGTTCTCCACCAAACCTATCCTGAACAGCAAAGTGGAATATTTTTACCACAATGCAAAGAAATTCCGATCCTTCTTGCCAGATGTTTGGTTAATACTAGCCCTACTGGTTAATTCCGATTACGGCTATTAACACATCCGGGGAGGATCAATTTCTAAAGGCAGGTGCTCTTTCAGGGCACTACACAACAGCAGAGATAGAATACAATGACGAAGAGAACAATGGCGAGGATCCGGCATCTCCAACAACAAAAGGCCCACTCAGACAAAGGGATGCACAGGGACAATAGCCAACACGGAAGGAGGCCACACCGACGCAACAAAAGCCAGTCTCGAAACCGAATCCGATTTTTCCCTTCCTTCAAGGCCTACTCAGACAAAGGAACGCGCACAGTCCATTGACATCAACAGCGTAGGGTCAGACCACTCAACGCTACCAGCGGACACAACAACCGAACAAAGAAAATTTTCCGAAGACGAATGGAATAGCCTGAAGTTTAAATTCAATTTACCAGATTTAAACGAAGAAGAACGAATGGAATTTTTGGACATGCTCAAAACACATCAGGACGCCTTCAGCAAGAATGAATTCGATCTTGGAACATACGAAAACTATGAAGTGAACATAGAAACAGGGTCATCAGCCCCAGTAAGGTCGAAAATCTACAGGGTGCCCTTCCATCAACGGGAAATTTTGGAAAAATACCTGGAAGAACTAGTCAGCATTGGCGTAATTAAAGAATGCAAATCAGCATGGCTCAGCCCATGCCTTCTCATAAAAAGAAGACCCGAGGGATATAGAGTCGTCGTAGACCTACGCGGCCTGAACGCAGTTACAGAATCCGTATCCGTACCCCTGCCTATCATCAGTGAAGCACTCTCAAATCTCAACGGCGCCAAATACTTCACCAAGCTAGATTTTCGAATGCGATTTTTTCAACTGAAGCTAGCTGAGTCTGCCATGGAAAAGACAGCATTTCAGAGCGCCAACAAGGTGTATTGTTTTTCCAAACTTCCAATGGGTTTGAAAGTAGCGCCCGCCCACTTCCAATTCTGCGCCCAGCAGATTTTCGCAGAGATTTTAGGCGCCTACTGTACGATCTACCTTGACGACGTGCTCCTCAGCTCCTCAAATTTCCGAACACACCTACTACATGTCAGCAAAGCCCTCTCACTAGTGGAGAAATCGAAAACGAAACTCGGCCCTGAGAAATGCATTTTCGCTGCAAAACAAGTTAAGTTTCTTGGATTTATCGTTAACGAAGACGGAATACAGCCAGATAGAGACAAGATTAAAGCCATGGAACTTTTCCCACAGCCTAAAAACGTCAAGGAAATACGCAGATTCATCGGAATGTGCAGATTTTTTCGCCGACACATCCCTTCCTTCTCAGCTTACTCAATGGGCCTTACCAAGCTCACCAAGAAGAATGCGAAGTTTATATGGGACAAAGAAGCAGACGACGCTTTCAAGGGACTAAAGAAGGCTATGGTAAACGCAGCAATTCTTTGCCACCCAGATTTTTCCAAACCTTTTTACGTCGAGGCGGACGGAAGCGACGTAGCCCTCGGCAGCTGCCTCACACAAGTACACGACGGCATCACCTACCCTTTAGCCTATACTTCAAGAACCTTGACACCTGCCGAGAAAAAGGAAAGTACTACCGTAAAGGAAATTTTAGCAGCGGTGCACGCCTGTGAAACTTTTCGTACCTATCTCCTTGGTAAATCCTTTTTTTTAGCATCGGACCACATGGCACTGTATTTTTTATACAACAGTAGTGGATTATCTCCTAAACTAGAGAGGATACTAACAAGACTAAGGGAATACGACTTCGAAATCCAACATAGGCCTGGCAAGCTTATACCCGTGAGTGATGCTCTATCACGAGTAGAGATACCAGTTTGCGTACTCGACTCACAATTCCCTGACTGGACACGAAGCCACGTCGTAGCAGAGCAGAAAGCAGATGACTATTTTGGGAAAATCTGGCACAGCATCAAGGACAGCGAGCCTGCAGACGTCATAGATGCCAGTAATAAAAGGAACATTTATTACAAGGATTTCGACGGCATGCTATACAGAACATGGCTAAAAGACCCTTCACAAGGAAGATTAGAACATATAGCCCAAGTTTGCATCCCCGAAGCTCTAGTAAACTTCTGTATTCGCGACTACCACTCCTCCCCCGCAGCTGGCCATCGAGCAGCCAAAAGCACCCTCAAGCTTATTCAACTACAATGTTGTTGGCCCACCATGATCAGGGACATCGATCACTACGTGAAGACATGACTCATCTGTCAGCAGTATAATCGCCCTAACAAGCCATACAAAGCAACACTCAGAGCCTACAAGCCACTACAGAGACCAGGAGAGAGTTGGTCTATGGATTTGATAGGAAGATTAAACACCACTCACAAAAATAACGCCTACGTGATGACGCTCGTGGATGACTTCAGTCGCTACGTCATCGCTTTTGGAATCCCCGACAAATGAGCCGAAACTATAACTAGGAAGCTACACACCAAGCTTTACGCACGATTCTCACCCCCTAGAGTGCTCCGCTCTGACCTCGGAGGCGAATTTTGCTCTAAAGTTAGTGCAGAATTATGCAATTTATTCAACGTGAAGGAAATAAATTTCACCCCCTACGCTTCTTGGACAGGAGGAGGCGTAGAGATCTGCAACAACTCGGTACAAACCGTTTTAAGGAAGATAGTAGCAGACGATCCACACTCATGGGATGACAACCTACCAGCAGCCTGCATTGCTTTGAATTCTACCCCCCACAGCTCTACACTGCTGTCACCCCGCCTACTTCACTTCGGCGTCAAATTCAGGATCCCCAGCAGCTTGATCTTCGAACCTGCAAGGAAAATTTACAACAGCGACGACACAGTAGTCAGACTGGAGACGAAACTGTTAAAAGCGTTCGAGGTGGTACGTCAACAAAACGCTATCGCAACTCAACGTTACCAGAATTTCTACAACAAGACTGCACGCCCCTACAGATTCATGACAGACGATTATTTATTAATTAAATCCTTCGTGAAGATTGAAGAAATCTCCAGTAAACTGCAGAAAGTTTGGGTTGGCCCGTACAGACTAGTAGAATTCATCAACCCAGTCATCGTGAGAGCAGTGCACTACCTGGACCCCTTTAAAACCGTCAGAGTACACGTAAATCACTGTCGGCCTTACTTCATGCGATCAAGAAACCCGATTCAGCCTTTCTCCACGCCCGACGACTTGGATTTGGCAGAAATCCAGAATGGAGGATTGAACGAGTCCGAACAGGAAATCCGCGATCTGATTTCCAAACTGCATCTCGATCCATCCGACCACGCTGCAGAAATCGATGCACCCTGCCTGCAACCCCAGCAAAAGCTAACCCCTCCTCAGCAAGACACCACTCCAACTAAAGGAGCAGAGAATCGAAAGCGTAAGCCCCGCGAACCCCACACGTCTGCGACGTTACAAAAACGTTTAAGACTTAGAGAGCAAAAATTGGTAGAAAAGCGTAAGCTACGCCCAAACCACGGTTACCTGACCCGATCTAGCATTAATACTCCAGAAATTAGGCGCAAGCATAATTTCGACCAAGCATTAGTGCAGGATCACGAGTAGCTAACCCCTCCCCACTTCTCATACTGGAGAAACGCCATACAAATGTGAAGAGTGCATTCGAGCGTTCGATCTCACATTGAAATTCACCTAACGCAGATTTCGTTCTGTCATACTATTTAATTATGTAGCACATCGTAATAAGCAAGAGAATTAAACCTAATTGGAAAATTCGTAGCAATACGTGCATACGATTT
>JAHWFP010141556.1:0-17706 GCA_023313725.1 Lithobius niger | reverse complement strand
GGGGGGGGGGGGTAAAGATTTTTTTTCTGTCTTGCACGTGGGGACGGGGAGGAGGAAGTCATCGAAATTTCCGCTGATAGTCTCACCAGGCTCTCAAGAACGCTTACTTTTTGTTTGTGAAGGGACCCAATTTTATTTTCGGTAGTTGATGAAACGTGAGAGTCACGACTTTTCACGGTCTTGGGGGGGGGGGGGAGAAGAGGAGGAGGGGGTGAAATGGTTATCAAAATTTTGCCGGTTAGGAAGTCAATTCCCCCACCCCCCCGTAGACAACGACCGATCCCTTAGCCTAAATGAAATTAGACCATCATTTCGTTTGCTTGCAATTCGGCAAAAAAAAAAAACAGAATATTTTATCTAGTAGCATTAGAGTTAACCATTGGAAAATCAGGCTGGTGGTAAATTTTTGTTTAGAATTAGGTCGTAGTATCTAACAAGGCAAAAAATAATTGAGGTATAACTTGTTAAAAAAAAGTTTTTCTTCCATACATATCTAAAATTTCGTCAAACCAATGCATAGAAAAAAACGTTGGAAAAAGTCAAGATTTCAGTTTTTCAGCTTGTCTAGTCGTAACACCCTCAATTGATATTATATCTGCTCATTAAATTATTTTATTATATTTTAATTCGGTCAAACTACTAGATCTAACTCCGTCAAAGTTTGACACGACGTCCGTTAGTTCATGCTATAGCGAGATGCAGCACATGGCATGTTGCGCGTTATTCGCCAGCGGGCGTTGCGGTCGCGCATTACAGAGAGAAGCATTGGGGAGACTAGCGGTGTCCTATCTGTGTGGCGGTTGTTCTCTAATCTGTGATTCAGTTGCACTAAAACGATGCTCAACAACAGAGACCAGCAACGTTATAATAATAAAGTTTTGGCTTCCATAAACAGTCAGCAATCAATTGTAACGTATTCTGTTCCAGTAATCACCATTCCTATTGGGATTTTACGATTTATTTGGTGCAGATTACTCTCGCAAAGAGTCAATAGGTAGGTGGCCCATCAACAACGAGTGAAACTGCTGCTTTTGTTAGGCCTATCGGTCACAGATATACAACGATTTACGCCAGCAACCGTCCGTTATAGTGATAGTCTTAGCATGGAGGAGCTTCCATAAACAGTCAGCAATCAACTGTAACGTATTCTGTTCCCGTAAGCACCATTTTTCTTGGGATTTTATGATTTATTTGGTGCAGATTACTCTCACGAACAACGAGTGAAAAGGTAGGTGGCCCATTAAAAAAAAATGAAACTGCTGCTTTTGTTAGGCAACTAAACATTATTTAGGCCTATCGTTCACAGATCTACAACGATGTAAACCCTCTAAATTAATTTTCTGTTCCAAAATCTCTTCGGTATTCTCTTAATACTGCAGTATTTTTTAAACAAACGATACTTTTTCGATACCTTCGATACTACCGAAAATTCGATACCAAGTTTTAAATTTCGATACCACTACCGATACCAATAAAGTATCGGTATCAGTATCGAAATTCGATAGTATCGCACACCCCTGCATCCTACAGTAGTGACTCACTTTACCTTCTGCAAACTCCGAAAAATACCTTCTATTAAATTGCCAATTTATTAAATCCAGGTGAACGAAAACCATCCTTCAATTAAGAGTTCAAAACTCAGTCATTTCAAGTTTCACTTTCAAAACTTCCACTCCTACGATTTTTCAATAGCTCTACTTGATCCAATGCAAATGAGAATTTAGTACAGTAGAGATTGCCATTGTCTTCGGTGCAAACGGATTCTGACTGCCTCTTTTCAGCCACTCAGGGCTCAGCTTTGGCCCACCGGCTCACCCACTCACAGGCCTGAATAGTAAACCAATCACGTAGCTGCTACGACCAATACTTTTGCTTGCCTTGTTGCCCAGCAACAGACCCGCCTCCTGTCAATCTTATGACGTCAATAGCCAAACAATAGAAAATCGCATCCTCGAACGTCCGCGCAGCGGCAGCCTTTTAATATTTAACAAACGCAAGGTAAACAATCGAGAGCACTTGCTCTGACATTAAAGCTACGAGTCACTACGACAGTTGGGATGGAGATTCCGAAGGTCCGAATGTTGCCATGCCGGCAAGGTAGTGGTTAGGTAACTAGCGGTTATTTTAATTTTTATTTTTGGAAAAGTAACTCTAAATTTTAAACTTTAAAATGTAACTTACTTTTAACTTTAATGTCGTAAAATTTATGTTGGACTTAGCCAGCGGCATTCCTGACAACTGGCCAGCATAACGTGAGGGTTTGTCTGTTCCCTTTCTAAAAAACGTTCGTTTCTTATTTATAGAATCACCAAGCAAGCTGATTCTTAAATAATCAAAACTCTTCAGGTCTCGTAGCGTTATTTATGGTAGAACCCTGGTAATTCTAGCCCGACTCGAGAGGGAAAGGTTTTAGCATAATGCATCTTGTCTAAACCTAGCTGTTGTAATTTAATGTATGTCCCATTGACTTAAACAGAAACCAACTATTTCTAGTCGAAATTGTAAATCGTCCTGAACTAAAGTATTTGTTCACTTGTGGATTTTTAATGTAAAATTCCGTACTGCTTTTTATTTAAAGCCTTCTTGTTGTAAAGAAAATCAACTAGTTACCGATGTAGTGTTTATTTAAACATGTTTATAAAATAAAACCAAGAGTTTAAAACTCCGTTTTGTTTCACTATGATTTATCGCTAATTTGAGGTTTTTACATAACGAAAATTCATCTTATTTTTAACCTAAGATAGTAAACAAATTAGCAGCCCCACCGTTGGTGGCAGCGACCATTGAACTTAGTTTAGCTTATAGTAACCTTCAATCAGGACGCCTATCTTTACCCCATTTTGGAGTAGAAATGAGCAGTGTTTTTATTCCGCAAAAGTAAAAACGGACACTATCGAAGTTAAAACTGAAACCGCAAACACACCAGACTAGCAGTTCTGTCTCAAGCACCCGTTGAACAGGCAGCGCCGCTACAAAAGCCAAAATCATAGAATATCCTAATTACCCCGTTAAATCATGGTTTCTTACTATCTGCAAATTACTAACCTTCAGTAGAAATAGAAATAGAAAAGGCACAAGAAGCACCCACCCACACTAACATCAATAATTACCGAACAAGCACATCAAAACAAAATTTGAAGGCATTAAGAGATGGAGCACAAGCAACATGAAAGGGATGGGCAAAAATTGCTTTTATTTGCTATTCGATGCCCTAAATACATTTAAATGATTAAATTTAAATTTCTATCTGATTTAGATTAGTTTAGCTAATCTCCAGCTAGGAGCGCTGCGCTCACGTTCCATAGTAATGCGTTCAAAGCATCCATCTTGTCATATCGCTTCGCGCACTGGTGTAGTACCGTAAATCGCCTATTAAACGCCCATGGGCGGCTAAAATTAATTCGATAAAAAAGTGGAGGGGGCGTTAACAAGGCTAAAACAAAATTTCTGACCTTAACATATTTTTTGGGGTGGCCGTTTAGGCCTAAATCCATCACGGTAAAGTTGATTATTCACGTGCGTAATGTGGGTTCAATCTAGCAGTAACACAATCTTTTTTTTTTTAGTGAATCGGAAAATTGATTAAAAGTTTACCGAAATCAACGTTTCATCCCTTTAAATCTTGGTTGTTCTGCAGCAAAATTAACGAAAATATTCATAAATTTAATGAAATCAACATTTAATCACGATTCACGGGAGTATTTGTAATCACGGAAAAGTCGGCAATATTAGGCCTACGCGATCGATCATTGATGTGCGTAATATGGCTTCAGTCTAGCAAAAACGCTGTACCTTTTTCTCATTTATTCTCAAATTCAGTTTATTAGATCGTCCTCCTTCCAATATCTAAGCTAATTCAAAGCTAAAATTTATTTCTAACTACACCAACCTTTAAAACAGACACGCAATTCACGACCGGAAAATGCCAAGCAGAGTTACGTCATAACGACGCGATGGACTGGATGTTTCAAGCGCTTCCGGAGTCTGGACGCGTGGAACTTCGGCGTCCACTACTGAGGCTCGTTGGGTCCAGACCTATGCGTCCACTTCCGCCGGAACTTCCGTCTTGGGCGACAATATATAACTATGGCGATAAATGCGTCAACACAAGTGTTTCTCGGTGGTGGATCACGTCCGTTTTGAAGGTTCGTCATGGTTAAAAATTAGTTTTAACTTTGAATTATGTTAGATATTGGAAAGAGCATGCTCTAATAAACTAAATTTGAGAAAATGAGAAAAAGGTATAGCGTTTTAGCTAGACTGAAGTCATATTACGCACATCAATGATCGATCGCGTAGGCCCAATATTGTCAACTTTTCCGTGATTACAAACGCTCAGGTGAATCGTGTTGGATTAAATGTTGATTTCGTTAAATTTATGAATATTTTCGTTAATTTTGCTGCTGAACAACCAAGATTTAAAGGGATAAAACGTTGATTTCGGTAAACTTTTAATCAATTTTCCGATTCAATAAAAAAAAAAAAATGGTTTGGGGGTTGGGGCGTTCATAAGGCTACTACACGATTTCTGACCTCAAGGTATTTTTGGGGGGTGGGCGTAAGCAATGCCAGTGCGTTTATTAGGCGATTTACGGTACATACACACAGTGATACTCGTTGTTACAGTAAACACGGCTGAACCTCTCCTATGGAGAATGCCACCTAACTTTGTGAACTTTTAACCTACGGTACCTTTCCCGGCTGTACCTGTCGGAAAACACACCTAGAGATTTTCCACCCAGCTTGTTGAAATGCAGGAAGTGTAATTTTAAAGACAAACGCCTAGAAATAACATTCAACAAGCGGCTACAGCGACTACCTAGTCGCATCCAGTCTTCTGTACAGTTCTGCCACTACCAATAGTGAGGCACACTTCTTTATCACGCAGTGCAACAGCTATCTCTATTATATACAGGGGCGGACTGGCAGCAACTTGGCCCACCGGCCCGGCCCCAAAAAATCGCTCCCTATTCCAAGTTTAACAAAACAAATGTCTTCAAACACAAAATCTGTCCAATGTTCTGCAGCAAATTGCTACATTTTTCTGACTTTATATTTACTTCACGTATGATAACGGTTTCCCTTCACACACCCCTTACGGCCCCCCCCCCCACACACCAACCAATAAAAGAAAATAATGGTTTCCCACGTGGCCTGAAGCCGTTTTACACATAACTTCAAAGCAAATTATTTATTCGTATTTTGTTCAATTTAAAAAGTTCTACCGGATGTACAATAGTCGAAATGGTTTATGAGAAGTAGCTCGTATAAATGGTTCTTACGCAACTTTTTTTTATTTTTTTTATTAGAAGTAGCATGCAACACCGTATGCATTTAGCTTTGAGTCAGAGGGCTAAAACAAAAACTCAAAAAAAAAAAAGGAAGTAGTGTATATTATGTATCAGTAAAATCCTTGTCTAAATTGAGAGGCCTGCGGGGTGATTCGAAAAGTATGGTGTGCCCCGTGTCGCATCACGAAAAAACACTGACCAAACTGGAAGAAAAAGTCATTTTTGACCTCAAAATGACACTTTCACAGTCAACATTCTTTAAAAAAATGCCTCAACTTCTCAGACCCCCATGATACGAGCGTTTACAAGGTTTTGAAGCTATTAGTACCAATATTGCAAGTATAGTTTGCAGAGGCGGACTGGCAGCCAAGAGGCGCAGATCTCAGATCTGCAAGGGGGCATTACTATGGAAGGGGGGGGGGGGGGCTGTCGCTACGGCTCCGTAAAACTCAGCTAGGGGGTCTGGGGGAGCGCTGTGAGCCCCGGAAGCTGATGCATTTTATGCTATTTTAGTACCGGTTTCAGGCCTCCAGCGAGCACTAAAATAGAGTATCAGAGCAAATTTTGGTGATTTTTCTTAGTCGTTCTCCAGGATGGCAGGTTTTGTAAAAACTTAATTGTGACTACATCGTGTTTTTTTTAGACATTTTCTTTCCAAATTAAATTAAACTGAGTTCAGTTTAGAATTGTATAAACGATCCCACAGCTAGCCATTGACGATTAGGGGTTGGCATTTTGTACTTTTAGGCTGTAATGATTGACGATGAACTGCTATGTTTAAGTATGGGAGGAAGGAGTAGGGCCAGCTGCCGGAGGCAGAAATTTGTTTTTGAATGGACTATCAAAAGGTGTAAAATTGAGAAATCCTTTTCTCAGTTTTATTCCAAACGACTAGGCCTAGAGGTATTATTGTCAAACACTCCACATTTTAAAGCAACAACATGCATGAGTTAAAAAAAAAATTGGAGCGTCGAAAGATGAAAAAATGACGAAACCTTTTATTCATTATTGTCCAAAAGAACTTGAAGTAAGTGTGTTGAAGATGCTTTACACAAGAATAGTCGTGAATGAGCCGCGTGGGTGTGGCATTACGGTTACGGTGTACGCCCGACGTGGGTAAAATTAAAACAGTTTGATGAGAACGATATAGTATATCTGCCATATAGTCCATTTTTCGTCTGTGTGTGTCAGGGCGTGAACGGATAATCATTGTGCTGCTTGCTAGTTCGCTAACCAGACTATTGTTTTACAGGCGAAGTATTAGAAACGAATGCTACGAGTTTCAGCGTTATAAGACCAACGATTATCTCCCCCCAGACGACCCCCACTTTCGTACAAAAAAACTTTTTTCATAACAAAAGGGCAAAACCTTTTCCCACCAAAAAGGGAGTAGTAATTTTGTTTTACTACCATAAAACGTAAAAAAAAAAAGCTTGACACAAGTGGCCACCCAGCCAGTTGGCCCACCGGCCAATGGCCGTTGGGGCACTATTGCCAGTCCGCCCGTAATCTAGAAACAGTAACCATCAGAATTGCCCGTTACAAATGTGTTAGCTTTTAAGCTTATTTTACGTTTTAAGCATAATTGTCAGCGTTTAGGCCTAATTTACAACTTTAATTTCGTAAGTAGCAGCTAACGGAGATTTGGATTGTATAGAGCAAGCCTATTCCTTTTTGCAACACGGTATGCCTCCGCGCACGCAGTTACAGTGTTACAACGTAATGCGCAACGTAGCCTATATAGACCAGTGGTAGTAGGGAAGGGACAGGAGAAACGCTGCAGCAGCAACTCGTAGCAACTATTGACGTTGCCATGGTAAAATGATTTTAGACTTAATTTTCATTTTTTAGGCCTAATTTTTTTAACGGTAGTTTTAGTTTCGTAAGTAGGAGATAGGCCTAATGAAGAATATGTTTCGATTGTAAGCCTATTCATTCATGCAACAATACGACAAGACTCTTTTAAACGAAGCTAAAATATTTTTGTTTTTACGGCTGCGTTAACACAAATCTTTAGGATTTAAATTCGACGATGAAATGTTATTATTTAATTTAGTTATGTCGAAGAAGTCTATTAACTATAAAGAGGCAACGATGTTTTAATTTCTGGTACCGTTGCGAAGTTGAAAAAAGCGACGGACGAACGGACAAAGTCGTTGCAATAGTCTTCTCAGCCGGTACGGCTGTACAGAAGACAAAAATGGAAACCATCCAATCAATAAGGGAAGCCCATCGATCTAGAAGACGCTTCCCTACACATGCCCCCCCCCCCCTTCATCACCTATTTCAATTCATGACAAACAGAAAAATTATCATTTCACTGTCCTCCCTTTTGGCTTTTCCACAACTTCATAAGTCTTCACAGTGATCCTTCATCCTGTTCTATTTCATTTTCACCAAGAGAAGATTAGAGAACACGTCTACTTGGACGACTGGCTGATATATCACAAGTGAAATCCCAACTCCTCATTCATCGAAAAACTTGCCTCAGTCTTTTTCCCAATCTACGGCTAGGAGTAAATCACAAGTCCTGACTCCTCCCAGAGATGTCTTCGTTTTCCTAGGAGTAGAGTTCAACCGCCACAAATTCACAGTTCGACCCTTTCCAGAAAGGATCGAAGACGTTCGTAAAAATCTAGGAAGACTCAAAACGAAAAACTACATAACAGTGCAAGAACTCGCTTCACACATAGGACATAGACTCGTGTACAAAACTGATTCCACGAGGACAATGGAGAGCAAAACCGATTTGTTTTTCTGGGAAGACTGGATTCTTCTTCACCATCTAGGCATCTACCTCTCGAAAACATCAACTGGTGGAGGAATCCTTCAAATCTATATATAGTGTTGTGGTTCAAAATCTTCCTCTGGATGCTCTGCTGTTCACGGATGCCTCCAATACAGGTTAGGGAAACCACCTCGAAGGAAACCTGACGGCAGTAACTTGGAACAAAGAAGGACAACTTCATACCAATGTCCTCAAACTTTGAGCAATTTATCAGGAGATTCTAACTTGGAAAACAATTCGTCAAGGGAAAGTAATCCCAGTTATGACAGACAGACAACACAACCGCCGTCTCACATGTGAAAAGAGGAGGAACATACTCGTCATCAGTATGGAGGAAACATTGAAACGCTTAGAGTCCTGCATTGCTCTAGATTTGAAGCTTTAACCCAGGCACATTGCTGGGAAACTGGATGTTTTGCTTTCGAGAAGAAATCAAGTATCGACAACAAAGTGAAAACTAGACCCCATGTTCTGTTAAGCCCTCTCCCATAGATGGGCAAACCATTCATTGACCTGTTTACTGTGAAATTCAATCACCAACTTCCAAGCTTCGTGTCCTTCTTTTCAGATTGAGCAGCTTGGGTGACGGACGTCCTCACCATCTCATGTAACTCTTCTCCTATTTCTCTTCTCCAAGCCATCCTAAACAAGATCCGCCAATTGCAAAGAAGCTTCATCTTGATAGCACCCATGTGGCCAGCAACATCATGGTTCATAGACTTAATGGTGATGAAGAAGGAAGACCCCCATCCCTCTCCCAATTGTATCTCTTCCTTACTCAACCAAGGAAAAACCATCCCGAAACCCAATATTCTTCATCTTCATGGGTCGTGACTTTAACTGAAAATCTAAAAAAAAGGGGGTTTATGTTTGCCAGTTTCGTGAAGAATATTACTTTATCACAGATCCTCTGCATTAAGATCTACGGAAAAAAAAAGTGAAAGTGAAAAAAAATGGCACGGATGGTGCGAAACCCACAGGTCGGATCCCTGAAAGCCATTCGAAACGCTTTGGCCTCGCTTCTACAAGACCTTTTCAACAAAGGACTGTTACCAACGGTGATAAAAGGATATTGATCTACCATTAACTCTTTATTTTCCTGGTTCGGAAACAACCCAATCATCAACAGGAAGATCAATTTTCAAGACTAATGTTAGCCTTTGAAAAAGTCAGACCAAAAACTCTCCTACTTTTTCCTAGGTAGAACCTTCCACTAGTACCAGAAAGTCTCTCGAAACCTCCCTACGAACCATTGCGTTCGGCCTCAATCCTCTACCTGTCTCAAAAGATTGTTCTTCTGCTAGCCCTCGCCTTAGCAGGAAGACAGAGCGAGTAAGCAGCTTTCAGGAAAGAAGATAACCATCTCCACATCTCCAAAGATTGGATAACAGTAACTCTTACATTCCCGGCACAATTCAGAGCAAAGAACCTAAAACCAGACATGGCTCCTAAAGCTATAAACGATTAAGTCTCTAGGTCCAGTTGTTGATTCAGAGGGGACAGAAAGAACTTGATCCCCAGTTAGTTGAACTACTTGAAAATGACCGAAATTCCCAAAACTAAACAACACAAAGAAGAAAGAAAAATGCCTCCCACTCCTCTCTTCTTCAAGTTGATAAACACACTGGAGAGATTATTCCACTATCTATGACGCGACGCCGTTCAAATTAGCGAAGTGAGGTGATAAACCATGCTTACGGTCAAGTCACTTAGATTTGCCACGTGAACTTAAAGTATCTTGGAGGTCTCGGATTAAGACATTGCCCATTACATGCTGAGCAATTAGGCGAGAACTGCATGCAAGATGTAGGATTTGCCATATAACTTTGATCCAATACCAATGGAGTTTGCAGCCAATACTATGCTAGTATCTGTACTGATATAGCCTTATGCCGTAACATTTTAATCTGCTCGATAATTTTTTATCATTATCAAACATACAAAATTAATATATAAATTGTTTCTACCTGCAACAGAATTAAATTAATTATTAATTCAATCAATCTAGTTTTGTTTATCTTGAATATTACCTTAATTTTTTTTTAATTCCAGTGTGTGCCGTTATTAGTCTCCGTAAATCTGGTGTCAGTCTGAAGAGTTGGGAGTGTTAACTACTAGTGTCGGCAATTTCTGGAGATTTGTCCCCCCCCCCCATGTTATTTGTTAAATCATGAAGAAAATAAATATTTGAAACTTATGCCATTTCATGAGCAAGCCGTAGCAGTTTTGCACTGACAGCCGCCATATGGCACCAGCCTTTGTAACTTAACAACGAACACTTTTGACACGAGAATGCAATTACCACTTCAAACGCTGCCTAGCTTGGTACCCTTTCTTCCTCTGTTTTTTTTTTCTTAAAATGTAAAATTTTATAAAATGTGAAAACTCCATGCAAGATGGCAAAATGTTCTTCATATACCACTACCAGCTAGGAAGTTGAATCTGGAGAAAGGATGTCCAGATCTGGATGTGAGCAACGCAAGCATCACTGGGAGATGACTCAAGGCCAGCTCTGGTTGAGAGGGAAGTTTGAATGTGAAAAGCAGCAAATTCCGTTGGGAGTAGTACAGTGCTGGAGTGTGGACTAAATGGAGTTAGTCTCTTCGACGGTCGCCCGACGGAACCAATTTTGACTTAGCTAAGGCTTTTGATACAGTATCTCACACCAAACTTCTGAGAGTTCTCAGTGATGTAGGCTACTTTGGGGTAATCTTTGCATTACATGGCTTACGTCTTCGTCTTTACTCACCAAACAGCACCAGAAATGTAGTGTGGACAGCCATCTATCTGCCTCAGTGGAAGTAGTCAGTAGCGTACCACAGGGGAGTGTCCGTTCCGTGGTCCACTCCTCTTCATTCTTTTCCTGAACACCCTGTACGAACATCTTGAAAGTGACAATTGTATTTTCCTCGATGACACGAAAATATTTGCTGTCTCAAACGATTCCGCTAGCACTGTGAAATTCCAAGCCGATATATCCAGCATGAAGTCCTGGACGCAAGCCATGGACATGGATCTTACGTCAGTAAAGATCCAGTTCTGAGGTTTGGCACCCAACATCCAACCAATTTTGACTTAGCTAAAGCTTTTGATACTGAGAGTTCTCAGTGAGAGTTCTCATGTAGGATACTTTGGGGAACTCCTTGCATTACATGGCTTACGTCGTCGTCTTTACTCACCAAACAGCACCAGAAATGTAGTGTGAACGGCCATCTCTCTGCCTGAGTGGAAATAGTCAGTAAAGAACTACAGAGGAGTGTTCGTGGTCCACTCCTCTTCATTCTTTTCTTGAACACCCTGTACGAAGATCTTGAAAGTGACAATTGTATTTTCCTTGATGACACCAAAATATTTGCTGTCTCAAACAATTCCGCTAGCACTGTGAAATTCCAAGTCGATATATCCAGCATGTTGCCCTGGACGCAAGCCATGGACATGGATCTTACGCGAGTCAAGATCCAGTTCTGAGGTTTGGTGCCCAACATTACTTGGCTGACTATCACCTTAGTCCAAGAACGTCAATGACAGAAGGATTCACAGTGAGATCTTGGCGTTGTCATGAACCATGACCTGAATTTCTCCAAACACATTCAGGTTGTCATGGCCAAGGATTATAGAGCCCTCACCATCATCCGGACCACCTTCTTAATCTCCCAAGGAAGACCTTCCTCATGCTGTACCGCAGTAAAGTTTGCAGCATTCTTGAGTGTGTGGGCCAAGCACGGTCGGTTCGTTTTGAAGAGGACCGCGACAAGCTGGAACGTGTCCAGAGATGTGTCACTAAACTTGTTGTGGGACTCAAAAATGCTTTCTACCCCGGCCGGGTTGTTGCCCTGAAGCTCCCAAAACTCAATTACTGGAGTATAGAGGTGATCTGATTTTCACTTTCAAGGCCTCGAGCGTGACGAACCTGCAGCCAAAAAATGGTTCACACTCTCTACAACTTCAGCCACTGGGAACAATGGGGCAAAACTCTTTAGAAGAGATGCAATACGTCCCTTCGCCAAATCACTTTTCTTTTCCGTGTGGTTAACACCTGCAGCAAATTGCCTCGGCACATCAACAAACCAACCTCGGTTGTCCAGTTCAAACAGAGATTGTATATGGTCCTGCATTCCATCCTCGCCCCTTACACTTACAAAAACTTGTAGCTTTATAGGTACCCTTGTGTCAAAAGCTCTTTCTGCTTACTGCTAAGGTTTATTTCACATTCATAATCATAAAAGTGTTGTCGAAAATTCACAAGCTTAGTGGAAACTTTTGGTGTAGTAGTTTTGAACTGTGGAAGTTGTTTTTTCAGTAAAAAATACCGTAAATCATGGATAAACGCCCATGGGCTTATGCAGTTAATTTGGCAAAAATAGGGGGGTGGGGTGGGCTTTAAATCAAGCAGCATCAATTTTCTAACCTTTCTGGAAATCTATTACAGTAAATTTGAAGCTTTTGAACGATCTCTCAAAGACCAATTTCTAGTTGCCTTGAAAAAATCCATTACCTGTTTTTTAGCATTCTCCTTCTCACAATACTGTTCAACTAGAGATTAAACAGAGTTCTTCCGGTTCGCTACCTACTGCGCAGCTCTACTGCGCAGCCTCCATCGTATAAATAGTCGAAGCGGAGCGACAGAGCTCACCTTTTCTTCTCTAGCAGTCACGCTGTTCACTTCGTTGGAGAACGTGGAGGTTCTCGAACTCACCACCGAACAGGACTTACTGGAGCCTCCGCCTCCAAACCTACTGCTGTCGGAATCTTTCCCTCCGCAGTGCAATACCGCCGCCACTTCACCGGTTCCGTGCGGTCAATCACCTCCAGCAACTGACCTCCGGTCCCTTTCTTCCAAACTCGCTCCCACCTAAGATCATGACTGAAGTTGCAACTCAAAGCACAGAAGGTAGCGGCTAAACTAGCCTCCGCCTCCACCTCCGCTTTGCCATTGGACCTATCGTCTCGCTCGTCCAATACCTCCAAGCGAACTAGCGAACCTCTTACGCCTTCTCAGGTGCATTCCTTAATGGACTCTTCCTTGCATACCTTCAAACGCAAGGCGCCAGATTATACCTCCTCTTGGTTGGCTTCCCTCCCCAAGCGCCGCTGTTCGCAACCAACCGCTGCGGGGCCATCCTCCGCTTCCGTAGACCCTCTGCCTCCGACGCCGCCACCGCCGTCTTCGCTTCCGGCTGAGGCAGCTCAGGATTCCTACTATTCACCAGAACCCCTCGGATTTTGGCTTAGCCGATCCTCCGTTTTCCAACGATCCCGACCCATCGGAAATCCTTCTCCCAGAATTACTGAGGACGGTGGAAGTAATCATTTCAGACTGCTTCCTTTATAAACCCTCCGCCTCCACAGCCGATACCGCCAAAAACAAAGGCTTGGCCACAGGATACGAATTTGGTCTTCGGGGCCATTCACCTCTTCAACCTCCGTTACTTGGCCAGTCAAACAACGCTTCTAACCACCCTCCTCCGCAACGGTGGTATTTTGTTAGGCAACGGCTCTCCCTTAGAACTGGATAAAGAACACCTCCCGCCTCATCCTGGCCAGGAAAATTATTTATTCCGTCAGATTGGCGATGGCACAGGCAATCCTCGTATTTTTATACCTATCCTCAATCTGAATTTCTAACTGCCGATACGAAGTTGGACTTCGGCTCATCACTCTACCTCCCCCGCAGAGTAACACTCACGGTCTTAGTCATCCGCGATAACGATCGCATCCTCCGCCTCGGCCTCAGAGCCGCCTCCCAGGCGGATGTGCTCATTACCGCCGCAAACGCATTATGCGAACGATTATATACTGACCCTCCGGAGGATACTCGACAGCTTACCTTCTTAATCAATCAAGTTTTTCGCAAAAGCTGTTTCGCCACCTACCATGCGATGAACTGGTTTACTAGGGCTCTCTTTAACTCAGCATTGCTACTTTGGGAGGTTGCGCTGAACACTGCGCCCAACCTCCATGCCTCCACTCGTCACCTCCTCCGGAATCAGCCGATTCACCAGACGGAGTGCCTCTTCCGGGGTCTCATCCCCAAGGTGGCTCCGCATTTGGACATTTCACGCAAGCCTCGCTTCAACAGAACTCCCACATCTCGACGTAATCAGTCCCTTCCACGGACGGACGCCCCTCCGGAATCTTCCCCCAACACCAAGTCTTCCGAACTTCCTCCGCCTCCGGCTCCTCGTTCAGCCTCACCCTTTCCCAGCAAACACCAGGGTCGCGGCCAAGGCCGCCCTCTGGGCCGATCATTCTCCGATTCAGGTCGCCTCTCCAAGCACAAACGCCACAAATCATATTGATATTTCACCTCCCCCACAAGCTGTAGGGGGACGCCTTCGGGTTCTACGCCGAGGCTTGGTACACAATCACTACCGATCCCATACTTTGTTCAATAATCTCCACCGGCTTCAAACCGAAGTTTCTTTTTCTCCCTCCGGTGGGTGACCCTCCGTGGGAACGTCAGTCTCGTCCCTCACAACCACTTCGATCAGAAGTTCGAACTCTCGTTCAGAAATAGGCTATTCGCGTTGTTCAACCTCCGTTTACCCCAGGGTTCTACAACGACATCTTTTTGTGCGAAAAGAAAAACTATGGATCCCGGTTGATCTTCAACTCAAACCTCTCGACCATTTTATTTGCAACCCACATTTTCAGATGGAAACGGTGGCATCCATCCCGAATCATTACAGCTGAACGATTGGACTGTCTCTCTCAACCTCGCCGACATCTACCTTCACATCCCTCTTCATGCCTCTGTCCGCCACCTATTTCGTTTTTTCCTAGACAACACCGTCTACGAATACCTCTGCCTTCCATTCGGGCTCAATGCTGCCCCTCGGATCTTCACTACCGTCCTCCGGCCGGTATTGGCATACGTCAATCAACAAAGAATTCGCATACATGCATTTCTCGACGACTGTCTTCTTCCTCATCAAAACTCACGAGTTTTAGCAACAAACCTGGCCTCCGCCGTGCCACTTTTTCATCACCTAAGGTTAGGGATCAACCTCCCAAAGTCTCGCCTCCAGCCGGCTCAAACGTTTGTCTTCCTAGGAGTATCCTTCGACCTCCGCCTAGGATCAGTTACGCCGTCACCAGAATGGATCTCGTCACACCTCCAGTCTGCCCGGGACTTTCTGCATCTGCCACACCACACCTTCCGGGACCTCGCCTCCACCGTTGGAGCCATAGACTCCTTTGCAGACCTAGTGCCTTATGGAAGATGGATGGCACGTCCTCTCCATCACTACTGCCGGGGGGGGGGGGGGGGCGCAGTGCCATCAAGCTTCCTCCTCAGAAATGGGACCCGTCCTTCCCGATACAGACCTTCCTCTGGTGGATGGAAATCACGAACCTCACTGCGTCGGTTCCCCTCCACGAGCCTCATGCGCACCTCCACCTCTACACGGATGCCTCACGCCTGGGATGGGTGCGCACGTCGACAGTTTGACAGCCGCCGGGAACAACCGAGCACATCAACCTCCTCGAACTTTGAGCTGTCCTCCTCAGCCTCCGTCATTTTCAGAAGTTTCTATCCTCCAAAGTGGTACAGGTTCACATCGACGACACTACGGCGGTAGCATTCCTCCGCAAGGGCGGTGGGACACATTCCCCCTCCCTCCACCAGATAACTTCCGACATCTTTCGGTATTGCATCGCCAACCATATTCAATTGCTGCCACTCCATATTCTGGGATCCTTGAATGTCATAGCCGACTCCCTTTCTCGCAAGAAACCTCCAGTCGGCGAGTGGGCTCTACACCCCTCCGTTTGCCATGCTCTCTTTGCCCTGTGGCAACGTCCAGCAGTGGACCTCTTTGCCACGAGGTTCAACACCAAACTTTTTCAAACACCCCTGTTTTTCAGCCCACTACCGGATCCTGGAGCTTGGGCAGTGGATGCCCTTTCTCTCGATTGGAACCACCTCGATGCGTATGCATTTCCGCCTCCTTCCTCTCGTCCTCCGCAAAATCGCCGAATGCACGGGGCGATTTCTTCCTGTTGCGCTGAACTGGCCATCCACAGCATGGTTCCCGCTCCTCCTATCTCTTCTCATAGATTCTCCTCGCCAACTACCGGCGCATCGGGACCTCCTCTGTCAGGGCCAGGGCCAGATTTGCCACCCAAACCTACCGTTGCTACACCTTCACGGGTGGCTACTATCATCCGACTCCTCCGCTCAACAGGCATTCTTGAAGACGAAGCCTCTCGTATCGCTTCCCGGGCCGTCCGATCCTCCACTACCAAAATGTACGACAGCCACTGGGAACGGTGGTTTCATTGGTGTATCGCGCAACAGGTCAATCCAATCCATCCTCCTATGCCCGACCTCCTCCGCTTCCTAATTTCCTTGTTTAAGGAGGGATTAAAAGGATCTACCATCTTAGTTTATAGGTCGGCTTTGAATGCCGTCTTCAAAGCAGCCGGGAACACCGACTTCCTCATGGATTATAAGATCTCATCTTTGATCCACTCGTTCCAGCTTGATCGTCCTCGTGTCCCAAAGAAGTTCCCCGACTGGGACCTTTCCATTGTCTTAACAGCTCTGATGGCTGCCCCCTATGAGCCTTTAGCCTCCGCACGTCTTAGCCATGTCACCAGGAAGACTGTGTTTCTCGTAGCTCTTGCCACATGCCTCCGCTGTAGCGAATTACAGGCCCTTTCCACCAGGGAACGGGACTGTTTTTTCCTACCGGATTTCCAGGGCGTTACCCTTACGCCTCACTCCTTCCGAGCGAAAACCCAGAAACCCACCGACTGAACGCATCCCTTCATCATCTCGTCTCTTTCCAGCATCTTGGGCGATGATAAGGAAAGAACTCTCTGCCCTGTGCGAGCCGTCCGCCTTTACGTAAAAGCATCCCATCCATACGGGGGGACCGTACTCAACTTTTTCTTCCATTCAGCAGTAGGACTGGGCAAACCTCCGCACGTATGATTGCCTCCTGGATCAAAACCGTAATCCTCCAGGCCTGCGACGCTATTGATGTCCACTGCATCATGGAAGGTATTAAAGTCACGCGCATGAACTTCTTGCTATTTCTACCTCCTGGGCTCACTTCAGCAATATCTCCATCACGGACATCATGGAATCTGCCTCCTGGCGCCATCCTACTGTCTTCACATTCCATTACCTCCTGGACATGACTCATCATGCCGACGGCTTGTACCGTATTGGGCCTTTCGTAGCATCCCATCTTTGACCCTTGGGCACACTGGAATTCACTTTGTATTGAAGGGGCCGGTCGCTACCTGAGGGGACTTCGATCAAATGGCACCCTCCGCCTTGACGAAGTCTATGGGAATGCTAAAAAATATGTAATGGATTTTTTCAAGGCAACTGGAAACGTCAAAATACCAGTGTTACCTGGCTAATTTTGGTTTCTATTGCCTGTTGAAAAAATACATTACCTGGCTCCCGCCCTCCTCCCCTCTCATTGCCATTTGGGCAGGGTAGACGTGTCGAAAAGGTGAGCTCTGTCGCTCCGCTTCAACTACTTATACGATGGAGGCTGCGCAGTAGGTAGCGAACCGGAAGAACTCTCATAACTTCAAAAAAACACACACAACCACCACCAGGCAGAAACACACACACAAGTTCCTTTGAATTTTCGGTGAATTCCACCC
>JAHWFP010141555.1:0-23971 GCA_023313725.1 Lithobius niger | reverse complement strand
ATTTCCCAGCAACCCCAGCATTTGCCCAGAAACGCAAAAAATCCAAAATACAGTTTTACAGGTCTTAATCTCAGTCAAACCACTTCGAGAAAAGATCATCTCCCCACCGTAAATTTGTTCTTTTGTATTTGTAACCGTAAAAAACTACTAAAATGTGACTGAGGTTGATGCTAATGACATAGCTGTCCAAGCGCTAATACAGCACAATCCTGCCACTAAGAAATGTCTAAAGCTTATTGTTTGAAGCCGGGAAAGACCTTATACCTAAAAATCCATCAGTTTACCCTGGGGAAGCTCATAGCACTCCTTGGGACCCCAAGCTAGTATGGATGCCCCCACCCCAACCAAACGCACCTCGTTTCGCTCCTGCAGGTGCCTCATTGACAAAAGAAAACGTGTTGAGATAATGGAAGCTGGGTGTAATTGTAATATTATAATATTCGTACATATTGGGGGGTGTGGGCGTAGTCATGAACTTTGGCCTAGGGCATAAAAAAGTACAAATCTTCTAACCCTGAAATATATATAGCAGCAGCTTCCTACAATTGCTGTAGCTTAAGAAGAACGCGTCCATTTGTGTCTACGTTGTCAGGAGGATGAATACATGTCTGCATCGTGTAAATAGGGTTTTCTCGTAGGGCAGGAAATCCTTTATATGCAGAATTTGTAAAAATGCAAGTTATATCGAAGGAAGTGTCATTCCGGTTCGGAGTTGTTTTCTTGCGATTTGGACGAAGTTGTGATTTGTAATATACTAACATAAATTAATTAAATCACTTGACTGTAGTTAGCAACTAAGTGTCGTTGCTGCCTGTACAAACAAATCTTGTTTACTCGATATATTGTTCAGTATCCAAGAACTTAAATGATCCAATATGGGTATGGACATGTGACAGAAAAGAAATTAGCAAACCCATGGTTTTGCTACTGGTTTGTTTCTACGAACATATCTTATGCTTTGTATTGAATGAGGTAGTTCATACTTTTGGCAATCTTAAGAGAGAGGAGAACCTATTTTTCAATATCCATTATTTAGTTTGAAAGGTTGATTTTTTTGGGTGTTGGTACATGTAAAGGATAATATTCAAATCACGAGGACCATGATTCTGAAACATTGCACAAAGGCGCGCAGCACCAGTTGGCTATAGTTTCAGAGTGGGCCAAGGTTGACGCCTTTTTCGGCTGAATATCCCGCTCGTGATTACAACGGAACAGCAAATTACTTGGCAATGTCCATAGCTTCTGGATGTAAAAGGTTTACGTTACAAATTCAACTCGCCGACCAGTTAGCCACCGATTCTGCAGCCAATCGTGCTGCAAACAACCCAAACATGAAGTGCTTTAGCATGCGGATTGAACTGTGAAAGGTACTCGTGACGTGCGATACGCGGATAAGCTTAAAACACTGCAGTAACATTAAATTATTAAAGTTTAACAACAATGGCTTCATGTTATGTTCCTCTTTGTCCACTCGACCACAAAACAAAGCCTCCGGAGGTTTAATTTCATGAATTTCAAAGAGAAGAAGAACCAAGATACTGTACGTGTGTATTGTACTGTGTGCACTACTGCGTTTTCTATTTATTCTCATTAAAATTGTGTTAAACTCTCATTTGAGGTAGCAATAAATCGTCCGAAGACTTCAAAAATAGTCACTATTATCGTAAAATAATGTTCGTTTAGTGCTGCAACACCGTTAATTCTAATAATGAAAGGATAACCACGTTTTTGTGTGCCCGCTAATACATATCAATGCTATGATTAGGGCAGTTCGTTTTTCGTGCTTTCACTTCAGCGCATCACTTGGACGACGCATATCGCATGCTACGTGAAACCGCGAGTTAAGCCTTTACCATACAGGAAGCTATGCAAGGCTATCGCAACAATGGCTATCGCACTGTTCCAAAAGGTCTATTGTAAAACATCTCTTAAAATATGTTAAGAGAAGTTGTTTAAATGGGTTATTCGTCGTTGGGTTATCTCTGCCTGAACGACAATGAAACAATCCATAAACAATGTATGCTTAGAAAAAAATCCAAAAAGTTCTACTGTTAAAATACTTTAATAGAGCAATTTCAAAGGGATTTAAAGGGTTCAACGAGCGTTAACCACTCCTGGTCATCTGCCCGAAGTCCTAAGGCCCTATGAGCAATTTCTCATTTCCAGCAACAATGCTCTGGAGACGAAAAATGTGTAATCGCAGTTGTCAGAAAGGGCTATTCATTGTTGTAGAATTTTCGCTGCTTGAACAATAGTTGAGAACTTCGGAATCAAGCCTTAATCAATCTATAATGCGTTATGTAAGCTTGAAGAGCAACTGTAAGCACGTTAGTACGCTAACTTTAGTGTTATATAGTATTATAGAGCACGCAAGTTAGTATGTGAATTGTAGTATTATTGAAAATTACATGTTATCACTGCCAAATAGAGCAGTAGCAAAACACCTACTATTATATTTTAAATATTTCGTTGATATTTCAGTAGATTGAAAAGTGCGGGCCATTCGAATGGCCCGGACTTTGCTGCAGCATTACAAAAAAAAACATTGGTAGATTATTGTCTTTTCCGGGCCTATAACTCGCAAGGTGGATACAGCGTTAAAAAATCGTAAGTAGCATCCACAAAACTATCACTCTAGTAATTGTAAATTATTTACTCATCAGAGAGATATCTCTTTGCTCAGGGGGGCAATTCCAATTTATGTCCACGGTAACGTTGGTATTGATCACACTAATAAGTTCCAGCGTTGGTAAACATGGTAATTCAGCTGAAAAAAAAATAAAATTAGATATTACTACACTGTTTAGGAAAACAATAAAAGCGGAAGAACTATCTTTGCATATAATTCTGTATTGGGTGGTACCAGTACTCTATTCTATGAAAAGGTGTTTTACCTCAATGGGGTTTATTAATGCTCTTTAGTGTTTGGAACGTTCACCCGCACAATGATGCAAGAAACATTCCCAAGGACGAAAAAAATTGTCATAGGAATTCCCTGAGAACCCGAGCAAAGCGAGGGCATGTGATTTGAGCATACCCATTAGCCGCTGCCGATACCTGAAGCCGTCGCCCGAAATACGTCAGCCGCATGTTCGCCGCATTTTTCTGCCTAAAAATATGCTGGCCAGCCGTAATGTAATTTTTATTCGGGTCAATTTCACACTCACTTGCCATTCGGAATCTTTTTCATTTTTAGTGAACAAGAATCTTGAATCTTTTAAATCCGAATCTGTGGTAAAAACTTGGCACGCGATTACACGGGACAGAACCGAATGTTTCCTCCCACTTATTTTTGAGGTCGAAGTAAACGCCTCTATCCTGCGGCTTGATATGTTCATGTGACTACAACTTCTGTTAGCAGGCCTTCCATTCTACAGTACCTTTCGAGCTTTAGAAATGTGAATCAGGAGTATGCCTCGCATAATTCCGCACCACTACTTAATGATTTTTACAACTTTTTTTGCAATCAAGTTTGTCGGAACAATAACTTTGCCTGATCGAATTCTGACTCCATGAGCAGTTTACAGTGGCATTGTCGCGAATTTGAGGGTCAAAAAAATCAAATTGCAGCAATGAAAGTAGGTCTATCTGAAGCGTAATTTAATTATATTAAATATAAGCACTAGTATCATCTTTGTGGTGTTTTAATTCAAGAGGAGAAACAATGCACGCACGAATTTGGTATGTTTTTAAGGATGTAGATTACAGTTTACTACTGAACTCATGTTTGTAGAAAACTAAAAAAAGGTTTAATTTTAACGTTGCGTATAATTGTGCTATTTGAATTTGTTTCCTTTACCAAGACAACCTATAATTCACAGCATATTTCATTTGCTGTGTTAAAAATTGTGTTTTCATACGTAAGACTTATTGTGGCATAAAATTTAAACCTGCATGCATAATAATCCTCTTAACTTAAAAAAAAATACATTACTCTTATATTAATGTAGGAAATGCGACAATTTTTGTAGACTGAGCTGATAGCTGACGAAATTGTCTCAATCCGATAGCAGCCGAAAAAATAGTCATCTAAGTTGAACGAGCCGAAAATGGCCGAAAATTTTCGTTAGACAGTCGAATAACTTAAAATTGAACGGCTGAGGGATTTAGGTTTTATCCGTAGTTTTCGCGGCGAGTGGATGCCAGTTCCAATCGCGTTACCAGTCTGTGCAAATACACATGCTACTTTAAAAAATTGACCTTGGAGTATACCCTGCCACTGAAAATCATCAATATCAGCAGAGACAAAACTTTTAAGTTACCAACAATGCCACATTCCACGTGACTACACCTAGTTTGGACCTATGCAAAATAGGACGTGCATAGAAATTGTGTTTCAACTTTGTAGTCAATTTATATCCGATTTCGAAGGTAGTAAAGGCATGTTAAAACCGAAATTTCTATGCTTAATTTCGTTGCTGTCTTTCAATGTTTTCCTTACAAATTTAGTATACAAGCTTTGTTGGAATTGGTGAACATTTGTACCAATTTTTATTAATTTCCGTTTTGTCACATCGGAGATCTGGACTTGAGCTGGAATCGTGATTTTCATTTTTTGGCTTTTTACTTGTAGGTACGACAGGTTTCTACTACGCTCTCTACATATCAAACTATTTGTCCTATAAAACTGGTTCTTAGCAAATTTTATAGGTATTTCTCTGTAGATGTGCCCTTTTCATAAGGCCTTTTTCTAATTGGTCAAGTGGTTCAGGGATTAGGGAGCTTTAAACGACCAGAATAGTTGTTTTACATTGTTTAAACATTATTATTATGCAACAATGCCAATCTTCAAACACCAGCACCAAGACGTAGACTGAAGATAAAAGGATTTGTTTCCTTATTGGTTTGTGCAAACCGTAATTGATAAAGATACAAACCAAAAAAAAACATGCTAATATGAACTGCATGGTACGTCAAAGAAGCATGAAATAGAAAACAAAAACGAACATTGAAAAGTTTTAGTTTACGTGGAAATCGCTCACTCAATCCACGCACTGCCGGGCTTCAGAAACACGAATGTCACCGTGATTCATTTTCTTGAATTCAAGAAAATGACACCCTTTTAAAAACCAGATCTATGGGTGTGGTTTTTCCATGCATCAAGTCAGTTCACCTATCCTACCATCCATCCCTCCTTCCATCCACCCATTCTTCCTCATATCCTTCCATCCATTCATCCTTACTTCCTTCCTTCCTTCCATTCTTCCTTCGATCGATCGATCGATCCATCCTTCCTTCTGTCTTTATATTCATCCATCCATCCATCCATCCATCTTCCTTCCTTCCTTCCTTTCTTCTTTCCTTACTTCTTTTCCTTCCATCCTTTCTTACGGCTTTTCATGCTTCCTTCGATCCATCCTTCCTTCTATCTAACGATCCTTCCTTCTTTTCATCCTTCCCTCCATCCTCCCCTCCATCATTTCTTCTTTCTTTCCATTCTTCTTTGCATCCATTCTTCTATCGTTCCTTCCATACTACCTTCCATCCATACGTCCTTCCTTCCATCCATCCTTAATTCGTTCCTTCCTTCCATTCATCCTTCCTTCAATCCTTCCATTCTCACATCCTTTCTTCCTCTTTTCCATCCTTCCATCCATTCGTAATTCGTTCCTTCATTTCATCCATTCTTCCTTCCTTTTTTTGGCTGTCGATGCGCCATTAAGCCTCAATCCCCCCTTCCTTTTTTTTTCATCCTTCCTTACATCTTTCCATTCATCATTTCTTCCTTCCTTCCTTCCTTCCTTCCTTCCTTCAGCAACACGAATGTTTGACACCGTTTCAAAATCAAATCTATTGTTTTGATTTTTCAATGCGTCAAGTCAGTTAATACAAAACCAATTTTAACATGCATATATAGTGTGTTGCAAAATACGTCGTCCTCTTAGGTTATTTTTGCCGTGCATCCTTTTCCAGATCACCTCTCTTCGTTCGAGAAGGTTTTCATCAACAAACTATGACGTCATGAACAAACATGACAAGGGTTAAAAAAAACATTGACGTTTCTTCTTCAGGGTTTTTCGCATATTTGAGGGTGATAATATTAAGTTACAGAGATGAAAATAGGCTTATACTGTGCGCAATTTATTTACCTTTTCTTTGGTCCTACTCCCATCTTTGTAGGTGCTTTGATCCCGGAGGAGTAGAGGTACAAACACACACGCACGCACATCGTACGTCCTTAATGATGTAGATGTTTTGAACGATACAATGAGGGACCAGTAGGAAGCATGGGGGGAGTGGATGGGGGAAATAGGAGAGTGTTACGGAAAGAAAAATTACCTGTCACACTGAACATTCAGGCAACACCGAGCAAAAACTGGGAAACAACCACGGGCAAAATAAAATCCTTGGTGATGCTTAGAGTGATTACAAATATGTATACATATTGTAATTCTTTTGGGTTTGTATTTATATTTAATATAGCTCTTTTAGCAGGACAATTAAACATCATGTATGTATTTATTGTGATTATTGCTGGCACGAACAAGTCTTCAGTACTTGGCACCATCATTAATTTAGTTGAAAAATAAATTTAAACAAATTTTAAAAAATAGCAATAGTTTTGAAAAATCTAAATTGTACCGAGTTAGCGAAAGTACATATCGATCCTAGCCATTTTAAATGGAGAGCAGTTTTAAAAGAATAAATGAAATTATAACAAGTAAAGTAATGATCAGAAAGTTAAAAAAAAGGCAGTAGGCCTACCTTACTTTTTTATAGTTAACACTTTAATATTTGATCACAGGACAGTGTACACTGGAAAAAGAATGTTTTGCTTTGCTCACAATTTTCACCACGTTAACACGAACCCTTCAGCCTGCTTGGTTGTAACATAAATGCCGTAACTTACACACCTGGACGACAAACGAAACGTTTTTCTGGTGGTAAACGAAAGAGGTTTAACCCGAAGTATTGAGAACGTTAGGAGTTTTAGGGGCCAAATAATTTAGCCTGTGTGGTCTTCTAACGTGAATCCAAATTGTTAATTTTGGTTGAGGAGGGAGGTGATGTGCCAGTGGCATTATGTTGACATTGAGACACCACCTTATTCTCGTTGTCAATTTTGTATCGGTCATTGTGTTGTGTAGAACACAAGATGGTCGGAGTGTGTTCCTGCACGTTAAACGGATTCCATCCAACAATGCCTGCTTCGAGAACACGAAAGTCGGACCTTTTTACGGGTAGCTGCTGAAGGAGGACTTTTTGCTTCCTGGAGTACCGCATCTATGGAGTAGAAATGCGACCATAGGACTCCGTTTTCATTAGGACAGTGTGAGGTTATGCTTTTAACTGCTTAATATATTGTCTACATTTGTCAATCCCCGTAATCTAAATAGTTATACTAGGGCATATGTTCCTTTGTCAGTTCGCAAACATGCTTTACTTCCTTAGATCGAAGGGACGTCTATTAATGGGCAACGTTTTTTTTATCCCCTTATGTCCCATTTTCAGAACGGTAATTTCAAATACTAGTAGTCACAGCTGCCCATTGCAACGGGATCATGTTTACGATGTTTAGTCGATGTTTACGATGTTTACGATGTTTCAACGGATTATAGATTTCATTTTATGCTGTAAAACCTGAAAGTAGCAATAGAGTAGAGTCTTGAGTCTTTTGTACCGGTTCTTGTTTTTGAACGAAATTTGTTTTATTCACTTCTTTGCTAATTCGTTGAATTTGAACTGGCGTCCGGTTGCATTTTCGTCAAAGACACTAATCTTTGGGTTATAGGTTGAACAGAAGAAAAGTTATAGTCAAATAATGCTTTTTCCCAAACTAAACATCTTAGTATTCACCGTCAAGTGAAAAAAAATGTACCTGCCTAACAAAGTAGTGATTTAATTACCCTCACGAAAGTCTGCCAAATGTTTCTGGTCCCAGCTACTATCACTGAAACGTGTCCAACACTTTCCCATGCATATTATTTACATGTGCCAGCAATGTTTGCCCCCAACTGCAATCACTCAAACGTTTCTACACCCTAAAGCTGACCGTGCACTAAGCGACTTGCCCGCGGGGCCAGGTCGCTGCAGCCAATGAGAATGCTTACCGTTTATGTAAAACCACGGACTAATCATTTTCATTGGCTGCAGCAACCTGGCCCCGCAGCCAAGTCGCTCAGTGTGCGGGCGGCCTTATGGGCTGGTTGTTATTTACATTTTCCCCAATTCAAGAGCATTTGAGTCATGGCAATTAGGAGAAGAAATTTGGTAGTGAACTTACCTAATACCCAGCCCACGGCTTTTAGCAATGTCTACGGATAAAAATTGGGAAGAGAAAGTTGTTGGCAGACGTAACTAACACCCAGCCAGTTTTAGTGATCACAGTTGGGCAGAGAAGTTGGTGTTAAACTTAACCATTTCGCTATTGGCGTCTTCAAACGAGGACGTAAAGCATTCGTGCCAAAACCTAACTCCCCACGTTCGGCACACGCTTTGTGAGGGGTCCCCGGGAACCCATGCAGAGCGAGCTCCAACAGCTTAGTGGTCAGCGTCCACGTCTCTAAACCGAGAGAATGCTGGTTCGAATCCCACGACCGACACAACTATCATAATGGAACTTTGAAAAATCACCAGAAATAATTCAGTAGTGAAAGGGTTAACCCTGCCCACTTTTTTTTAGTAATCCTTTAGTGATCACAGTAGGGAGTTGAAATTTAGTAGCAAACGAAGCAAATCCCCAGCAAGTAGTTGTTATTAACGTTTTAGAGATGGCAGTTGGAAGGAGACAGTTGATGGCAAAATTAAGTATCACCTGGCCATGGTTTTAGTGGTAGTGGCATATAACCTTATAGGATGTCACTACTTTCATACGGTTTCGATTTCTCGCGCCCTGAAATACACGTATCCAAAAAACTAAAACACAAGCACTGCAGTAGAAACAGAGCTGCAGTATATATAGAAAAAAAATACCTATGTTTAACGAGCATCTAATAATTGTAATAATTCATCCTGGTGGACATAGCAACAATAATTTTCTCATTGAAACACAATAGGACAGATACTTGGGCTTATATCCATCCTAACCAATTACCTTCCCATAATACCAGCAATCGCAGCAACACTGACTTCGCTCTTATGATCCGTTTCACACATACAGTCCAGCTTGAAACCTAATTTTAGAAAAGAAGCACGCCAAACGCCATTGATGAATCTTTTACCGCTTCCTTTGTAGCCATTAGCTAGCTAGCTAAATAAACATGCTCCCGCCATAGCATACGAGTGCTTAGAGTTATGTTTTCAGTTTATTGTACTTGCTTGCCTTCATGCTGTTACATACGGTAATTTACTTTACATTGTGGGGTGGGGACAAAAAAAACTGAGTCTTACCTGATGAAATTCCAGCAGAAACTGCAGCAAACAGAATTACAACGAGTAATTTCCCCATTTAAGATTAGTCAACGGATGAAACAACAACTTCCTTCCACGGATCAACTGAGACAAGTAAAGGGATATAGCCAACGTCTTATTGAAACTTTACACGGACTGGCTGCAGCTGATAACATTAGCAAAGACTTTGCAACTGTTAGATATCTGTGTCATTGCCACGTGGAATATCAAATTTGGCGTATAACTTCGGACCTAGTACACGAATGAAAATAAGTGTTGCACCAAAGTAAGCATCTCGAATTAGGCTGTTTTAAGGCATAATTTCAACATTGTAAACAGATTTGTGGACTCTCAAAGATACAGGCCATTTTCTCTTTTGATGTGAAAGTTTTATTGACCCTTGGAAAAAGTGTTTACCCATCCAACGATTTAATTAGAAATGCAATGACTGGAAGACTTGATGACCAAAATGACGTCAGAAGAATACTAGTACGATAACTAGTTGTTAAAAACTATCTATAAATATATTTTGCTAAGGAGCAGACTAAATGATGTGAGCATACTTGATGAGGCTTTATTACGGTTCATGAATAAACAAACGAAGCCTCAACAATCAGCAAGAGGGCGAGCGGGCTCATTCTTCCCACGGTAGCAAAGAAATAGGGCGAGCGGCCGACAATGAGAACGGATACGCGCTCTAACAATTAGAAACAAACACTATTACTTCGATAATGCTGACTATTACAGCCGAGTTGAATCAGCGGAAATCACCTAGACCGGCGTATGTTACGCCGGTGGACAACTAGTTTGTCCTTTTTACTTAAATTTGTCCTTTTTACTTTGTTGTACAGTAAACTGGGATACGGATTATGCTGGGTAGCTACTTTAATAAATCATGAAACTTCTATCCACCATGTCTAGGACCTAGAATTTCCAGGCCGGCTATGCTGGCTGTTTCAAAAAAACAACCCCATCACCCATCCCCATGTTGCAAGCATCAGAATTTCCAGGCATGCAGCGCTGGCTGTTTCATAAAACAACACCAACATCATCCCATTGTTGCAAACGGTGCATCAGAATTTCCAGGCATGCAGCGCTGGCTGTTTCATAAAACAACACCAACCTCATCCCATTGTTGCAAACGGTGCATCAGAATTTCCAGGCTATCTATGCTGGCTGTTTCATTTAAAGAAAACTATTCCTTATGTTGCAAACGGTGCATCAATCAACACTCGTTCAATAATTTTTAGCAGGTTAATAAACGCTGAATAAGCGAGTGAACCCGTCTGTGTAGTTTTGCACTTTTGGAATATTTATCTGATTTACACTAAACGTCTAATTTCAATTGTTCAGCATCGTCTAGCATCGTTTACTCAAGTCGCTGGCTAATATTATGGTGTCGTAAAGTTAAGTTTCATTTTACAGAGGTCCTATTGTTGCCGGCCACTTTGCAACATAGAAATGGTGTACCTCGTACACCGTTGGTTTAAAGTGACTGTTGGGGTTTAAAGTGATTGTTGGTTACTCATGACATGGGACATGCGCTGGTGTTAGTATGTAATGGTGTAATGGTGTGTAATGGTGTTGGTTTGTTGGTGTATTAATTTTAGCAGGGAGCGCGTGACTGCGGGTCCAAGCTCCCTGGGTAAATAAAATCAAATCAAGAATCAAAACATGGGACATGGGACTTCGGGATCAGGGCTTATGAGGTATAGATTTCCAGTTGGTTATATATTGGTTTGCAAAAGTGTTGCAGATATCTAGCACATACAAAAAAAAACATAAATGGTAAAAGAATCAATTAGGTACAAAAAAAGGGTCTGTCTTTGAAAGTAATGGTATCATTTTACCAGAAAAAAGCAACTTATGTTAATCCCGTAACCAGACAACGTGGCACATTGCCTTCTTCTTTAATTTCTTTTATTCTGTTTGCGTTTATAATTCATGGAATTGTTTAGTACAATGGTCAATGCTCCGTGTCGGTTTCGGAAACTTCCCATGACTTCAGTGATTTTGTAGGCCATAAAAATTGTATTAGAGGCTTGGCATGAACTGTTTTGTAGATAAGTGAAATTTGGATTCATTCGTAATGTTCACTTATATGTAGGTCAATGAACTTTTAATAATGAAATAAATAAATAAATAATTTTAGTACATATACGACTTCATTAGTATCATACATGGCAATAGCCGTATATATATATATATATATATATATATATATATATGATTGAAGTCCTCTCTCCAGAAAATTAAAACTATTAATTTCTCCGTTTCTATTCAATATATTTCGACCAAACTTGGCGAAATAGTAGATAGCAACTTTTCCCAATTTTATACCAACTTTTATGCAATTCCGTGCAAGAGTAAACGTACGGTGCCACACGAAAATTTGAAAACTGTTCACTTCTGGTTGGTGTTGTTGTTGTTGTTCTTGTTCTTGTATGACATGGTTTCATAAAAAAACTACTTCACCTTCCTAAAACCTGAAACATGATCTAAGCCAGAAATTTCCCTGGACTTCATCCTCACAGAGACCACTTTTTCGATTGGTCAAGCCATTCAGGAGTTACAGGTCCCTGCACGATCATTTGTCCCCGACCACGTCTATTCTATGCTATTCTAACCACTGCATATAAATATATCTCAGGCAGAACCAATTAACTGGGGATAATTTCAAATGTGCAAGAACAGAGTAGTCGATGTTGTGTGCTGGGGAGTGAGGTCACAAGTGATACTGCCAAGAGTGATTTCCTTGCTACCCTGCAAAAGGCATGTGATCTGTTCAAACAAATATGGAATTATCAGTTCATTGGCTGTGCCTAATGGCTAACATTCTTGAACTGGAACGTCAGAACAGAAACTTCTTGTTAAACCTTTGATTAGGTTGGAAAGTCAATTTTGTTTCTACCCTCATTGTCAAATTTGGTGTTTCAAGTAGGCCTATGCCGTTTTTTCTTTTGTTCAGTATTTCAATTGGTTAAGGAAAGAGATGGAAAACACGCTACAGTATTTGATTGTTATTTTAGGTGCATTTTGAAGTGTCAAAAGACTAGTTTCTGTTTCGGCGGTAAAAAATGTGGGCTGTTGAAAAGTATAGGCAGACCTGGTTAGGGTTTTTATTTTTACTCATAAGTACGGAAAATATTGCCAGTCACGAATTACTTGGGTTTAATATCTGGTTGATGGGTTGAATTTTCCTTGCTTAGTTATGAAAAATTCGTTCGTTGCACACGTGGTGGAGCTTTCGCGTGGTGGAGCAGGGATTATGCATACCCGTAAAAGTTTTTTATTATCAAATAGTGCAGGTTATCATAATCAACTCATAGTGACATGTGTGGTTGTTCAGATCAGCCGGTTTTAACAACCACAAATTTAGTATGGCGTTGTGATAGCGTTACGTCACCAGGGTGCATTAAACAGTTTTAATACACTAAACATATGAGGAGTTGCGTTCGCTTTACCAGATAAACAAGCGACTACAGCGACTGCCCAGTCACACTGGTCTTCTGTGCTGTTCCTCCACTTCTAATGTCGAGGCACACACCTTTATCACGCACTGCAACAGCTATCTCTATTATACTAATCTAAAAGCAGTAACCATCACAATTGCCGGTTAAAAATGTGTTTGCTTTTAGGCCTATTTTATATTTTAGGCGCAACTATCAGCTTTTAGGCCTAATTTTAACCAGCAGTTTTAATTTCGTAAGTAGCAGCTAACGGAGATTTGGAGTGTATAGTAAGCATATTTAATTTTGCAACACGGTGCGCCTTTGGGCACACAGTTACAGTGTTACAATGTAATGTGCAACGTAGAGTATATAGATCAGTGGTAGTACGGAAGTGACAAGAGAGGTGCTGTTGATGAAACCAACAGCGACTCGTAGCAACATAGCGTTGCCATGGTAACATGATTTCAGGTCCCATTTTCATTTTTTAGGCCTAATTTTTTTAATTCAGTTTTAATTTCGTAAGTAACAGATAGGCCTAATAAAGAATTTGGTTCAACGGTAAGCCCATTCATTCATGCAACAATGCGACGAGACTATTTTAAACGAAGCTTAAATCCATTTGTTTTTATTGCGTGTTATCTTAGGATTTCAATTCGACGTTCAAACGTTATTATTTAATTTAGTTACGTCGACAAAGTCTATTAGCTATAAGGAAGTAACGATCTTTTAATTTGCCATGTTATTTAACTAACTTCTCACACTGAATCTAACGTTGTAAATAGTGTTCGACAATATCTGGTACCGTTGCGAAGTTGAAAAAAGCGACGGACGGACGGACAAAGTCGTTACAATAGTGTTCTTAGCCGGTACAGCTGTACAGAAGACTGAAAGTGAGTAAAATAATCATTTTCTACCAGAATGCCTATGTGAGCTGACAGACGGGTGGGAAAAATTACCGAAGCGGATGCTGAAATAAATAACTTATAGCTTTAGGATTAACATCAGTAAAATGAATAACGCAAAGATTATTGCTTTATACTATTGGGCAATTTGTTCTTTGTAGCTTATTTCAGTGAATGAGGAATAATCCTACTTTTTAAATCCCCAGCTCATCACCAATGAGAACAGAAAATAATTCTACAAGATGTTAAATATTTTTAGGTATTTCAGACTACCATGAAATTTTGTAATGCAACGATCCGAAGACTCATTAAGTTGATGTATTAGCTGAATCCGTGCATCCGTGAATCCGTCAATTTGTGCTAAGTTTCGTGCATCTAAAATTGCCATCATTTTGCCGAAGGTCCGCAATTGACCTAGACAAGAAGATTACACCCCCCCCCCCAAGTCGCTGTTAGGACAAACGTGTGTAGAAAAGCAGTTTTCCTATGTTTCAATTGACGAAGTCTTCTGGACGGATCATACACTGGTGGCTTGCGACTTATCGCATCTTACCGCTAAGGGAAAATTAGTGCTCCAATTCGAACTCATGAAAACACATGTTCCCTTGGAGAACCACCTTGCTTAACTGGAGATACCCCTACTGTGGATTTCAATGTAAATCTCACTATGCGTAACCTTGTTTGAATGCTAGAAGTTGTATTAGGAAACTAGGATCCTTTACGAAACTTTTGAAGCGTAGCTGTTACGATATAATTTTTGTAGTTGAGTCATGGCTTAGCAGCAGTGTTAAAGATTCAATGCTAGTCGCCACATGTTTTTACTCTGTACTGCGTCAGGTTTGCGGCAGCTGGGAGTAGGAGTCTTCTGGTGGTCCATGTAGTGGAGATACCAATGGCAGTCGAAAAGTCATCAATGATGACTGAGTGCATAGCCATTACACTGCCAACGAGTAAACTCACACTCATTTTGCGCTACTTGCCTGATAGCTAAGTGGACAATGCCTTTCTTGGTCTTTGCGAACTTAATTAACCCAGGGTATTCAAATATTATATTGAACGACTTTAATTTGTCAGCCGTAGATTGGGACTGGAATGAGGCAGACAACCAAAATCATCAATACTTCCTCGACCTAACAGCACCTCTCGGCATGAGCAATTCAGTGGATAAAGCTACTAGGGATGGAAATATTTTGGGATTTTGTCCTTACCCACGACGACAGGTTGGTATTTCTCCTTGAGGTTTCGGTTCACTTAGCGACGTAATATGGTGTGTTTTTCATTAATTCTTTCTCTTACTGGGTTGAGGCAATCTAGGTGCTATGCCACGGGTTGGATAGAGAGTCGATTTTTTCTGAGATAAATGACACCCTTGTCATTGTAGCTTGGAATGAGCTCATCTTTGCAGTACATCCACATATTGAACAGGCCTGGAACTACTTTTTGCAGATTCTGTTGGGTCACCTTTAGCATTGCCATGGTGAATCTCGTCCTTTAGGCATACGGATGTACCGGGACATATTGCTAAAATATGTAGACTCAAACTTAAATTTTGGCATAATTACAAATCGAATCAGCGTCATACAACTTTGTTAGCATATAACACGGTTCGAAAAAAAATTTCCCAAGTAACAGGTAGTGACGGCGATTCACGAGAGCAATCCATCATCACTGTTTAAACTGTATCGCAAACTGAACTCATCACGTGCACTGCCAACTTTTAAAATTGGAAACTCCTTCTTTAGCTGATAATAAGAAAACCGCGAAAATACTCGGTGACACTTTTGCCTCTAATTTAATTGTTGGTGATGACAGAAACATAACACCTGAACGACAGCTATCTGATCAAACCATTGTAAGCCTACCAAGCCATTAATAAACTCCAACCTAGTAGGTCCTGTGGACCTGATGGTATTTTTGCTTTTCTATTCAAGGGGTTAGCATGGTTTAGATACCCACTTTCGAAGCTCTTTTTTTGTACTTATGCACAGGGTATGCTCCCTGCAGTATGGAGTACCGCACGTGGTTCCGGTTTTCAAGAAGGGTTCCCAATCGGATCCACTTAACTACAGGCCAGTTGCTTTGACGTGTGTGGCCTGTAAATGCTTGGAATTCATAAATAATACGGGATACTCTGATTAGTTTTTTATCATTAACTCAGTTATTACACAAGAATAGTTAGGGTTCCTGCCACGTAGGTCATCAATTGCTACTCATCAATTCCTAGACCAATGAACCTGTGCACTTGATGAAGGTATTGCATGCAACGTAATTTACTTTGATTTTAAGAAGGCATTTGAGTCATTTATCCATAGTAATTTATTACTTCTTAAAGTTGAAGGCTGTGGTATTGTAGGGGAGTTAAAAGTCTGGCTTACTTTGCAAATCGTACCCAGAAGGTACTTGTTGAGAATACACCATCATCCTGGGAACCCGTCACATGTGGTATCCCACAGGGGTGAGTCTTGGGACAGCTTCGCTTCATTATTTATTTAAATGACTTGAAACACTCGAGCGAATCTACATACGATTTTAAGTAAGATCTGAAACTTGGAGCTGAAAACCTTTTAGCAAGTCGTTCCCCTGACTTGTAAGCACGGATCCGTTGCGTGCCTGTGTGGTGAACGGTCTGGCAACTCCCTCTCTCGATCCTGTAGTATGTACTCTTTCCGTGTGTGTAACTCCAACATTGGTTGTAATTACATCCTTGACCAATTGCATCTTCCTGTGATTTCCGAGGTCCGGGTTTTGGAGGTGGGCAGGGCATACCCAGACCTTGTTAAATTTCTTAAGCGTCCAATTCTGACACATTAGTCATTCTTTTTACTACAATTTTCAAGGACCAGTGTAAGTGGCTCACCACCCTTCTGACCTCCTACCACTGCAACGACGGTTTCCACAGCTTCCTCATACTCCTTAAGCTAGGGCCTTAGTTGCCTCTTTACCTTGATGCTATGGCTCCATACTATGTATTCTGTATACTCTGTATCTTTATTGATGTATTCCAGTAATGTTATGTACTTTGATGTATGGTCCAGTCCCTGGAGATCAGTGGTCTGGATGGCTCTGGCCTTGCCTGCCCCTAGGGGTAGCTGCTAGCAGAGACGGATCATGGGATACCAGGATATGGTACAGGAAGTACCTTGCACCACCAGTGGCAGGTACTGGCGGCAGCTCTAGGTACTTAAGGCCTTGCAGCCCCTTGCAGCCTCACTCTGGGAGCTAGTCCCTAACCAGCTAAGAACTCTTCCTGAAGTGTGCCACTCTGCTAGTAGCCCAGATCAGAGCATCCTTGAACCATTGGACAACATCTCCTGAGGACAGACCGCGTGGCCCTGGAATAAACCCTGAATTTACCATCCTTCTGGCGTTCTTCCTTGTACCGGGCATAGCGGGGTTGCACAAGTGGTGCATCGGCCGTCCATTTTTCACCTAGGAAAGGACTCAATTTTCACCAAGAAGCCTTTTTGGAATGCCGGCAGCCATCTTGGGTGTTCCATTTTCATCTGGAGACCCCAGCCTTCAGTGAGTAACCAAGAGACAACCTGAGTAGTTGTGAGTATTGTGAACTGTGTTTGAAATAGCAATAACTTTTTATATTGCAGTGGAGTTTAGTTTGGATCAGTCAGTGCTTTTTATTTTATTGGAAGATATTGTGTGTGCCTATGTTGGCTAGTGCCTTTTGACTTTTACCTTTGCTGGAACTTTCCTGATTACCTTTGGTTTGTGTAGGCTACTGAATTTTAGCCTTGAAGTGACCTTCCATAGCCTATAGGCCTAAGACTTTCAATATTGTGTAATTTTATGCCAAGGTCTACTAGATCTAAGCCAGATTTAGACCCTGACTCTTGGAGTTTAAGTTGGGACCCTAATAAAATAGGGAAAAGGTCTAGAAGGGAACAAGGAGCTAAAATGACTACCCCTATTATTCCACAAGTTGTGCAATCACCATTAGGGGTTACTCCATCAAGATTAGCAGCTCAGTTTCCTCCAGCTAGCCCTAATGTTCAAGTGACACCTAATGTGAGTCTAGGTTCTACTTCAGCAAGCCTAAATGTTAGTGTGTCAAGCCCTACATTGACTTTGCCAAATGTTGGACAGTTATTTTCACCAGTTGCAAGTAATACTAGTGTTACAGGAGTTGTTCCATTTGTACCAGGCATGCCTTCAAATGTGAATTTGCCTTTTCCACCTCCTTTTCCTCCTGCTTGTGTAGCTTCGGTAACAACTACAGCTAGTTTGCAGCAGCAGCAACTTATTCCAGTAACCCTAACATGGACTGACCCCTCTGGACAGGTTCAAACATGTTCTATTTTACCAAACGACCCTGTGTTCCAAATGCTTGGAAAGCCTTCGGTAACTGTATCTTCAATGCCAAATTATTCTGCACCCTTGCCTGGACCAAGCCAAGTGTCAACTCAAATACCTACTTGTGTGCCAAATTATTTTAACCAACCTCTTGCAGCTAGTAATTCTACTGACACTACCATCTGGGATTTGAGTGCTAAACTGGATTCAGTAGTTAATTTTTTATGGGGAGGCACAAATCCTGTTAGTTGGCCAGCTTCAGGTGCTGTGCTTAAGCCACCATTGACTTCAACAACTAATGTTTTCAGTTCTCCTGTTATGACACCTAGCAGTAATCTAATTGATAGTAGTTCAAATGTTGTTAGTTGTTCATCACAGAATAATTACCAAAGAGCTGTTGAAATGTTAATACCTTTGCCTAAAATGGAAGCTTTGAAAATTGGAGAATTTAATGGGTTGAATGACAAAATTTTCCCCTCAGCTTTTATTATGAAATTGGAAAGAATTTTAAAGGTTAGGAAGGTTGACGAGAAATTATTTATCCACCAAACTGTTCCATCATGGTTAACAGGGGATGCTGTTGACTGGTTTTTGGCAAATGAACCTTTTTCTAGTTGGGAGAATTTTAAAACCTTGTTTTTGGCTAAGTTTGAAGTACAGTCACATGGGTATAACCTAATTGCTAAGGTTAGAACTATGAGAATGCAAGAAAATGAAAGTTTCATTAAGCATTTTAATAAATGCACAGATATTTTACAAAACACAGGTGCTAGAATCAGTGATTTTGATCAAATTGAGGCCATTTTAGAAACACTGAATTCGACTTTTCACATGCCTATGATGTCAAGAAAATTCACTTCTTTGATTGATTTTAAAATGCAAGGTCTTTTCTTGGAAAATATGATTCAAAGGAGACAGGCTAATCCAATCCAAACAGGAGTTTCAAATATTGGTAGCACTGGAAATGGTAGAAATCGTGGTAGAAGTTATGGGAATAACAGCACTAGTTTCTTGCCTAAATATGATGCAAAGTACACTTGTAACATTTGTAATACGGTCTGGTGGACTTCTAAATTCTGCCCTAATAGGTCAAATCACCAACAAAATCAGATTGCAGTTTGGAAAAACGGCAGCAATAACAGTAATTCAAATAGTAGCAATGACCGCAGGAATGGACGAACTTTTTTTAACAGCCGTGGTCGTAATAGTAATAACGGTAATAGTAATCGTGCACAGGGAATTTGGTGCTCGAAGTGTAAAAATTCGTCGCACGAAACACAAAATTGTCGTGTAAATCCCACTATTGGTCGTCCTTCAAATAGAAGCACTATTGCACAACTTCATGAAAATGAGTTGGATTCTGATGCACAAGAATTCGTGCCAAAAAACCAGAAAGCCATCCAGTTTTAGTCGGTGAAGCTGGAAATGGCGTGTCTTCTTTTCAGAACCGACCAATTCCTAACAGAAATTGTCTAGGTGATCTTGTTGAGCCTACACCAGCACCGTGTGCATATTTTTCACTTAAATTCGGTAAAGAATGTGCAGACGCCATACTCGATAGTGGAAGTACAATGTCTTACGTAAATATTTCACTAAAAGATGAGTTGTTGAAAATGGGATGTGAATTCACGCAACGTCCTTATCGGGTTAGAGTTGCCGATACTCGTTTCGTTGAGTGTCCGGGTTTCGTATTGGCTACGTTTCAGATTGCGCAACGAACTGTAACTTTTCCACTGATCTTGATGGAAAACACAATCCAGCCGGTAATCCTTGGCGTAGATTTTCAGCAGTCAACGGGTTTACAACCAAATTTCACGTCGAACACTTGGTTTTGGCAGGATAAATCTTCGAAAATCTACAAGCTAAATCGTAAACCGAGTATGGGCGAAGTCCATCAGTCCCAGGCGACTGCGACACCCATAGAGCCAGATGAGTTTTGTGCCACAGAGCAAGACATTCGTAATAAAGTAAATGAGAGTGACGTTTTGACAGATGACGAAAAGGAACAGTTAATGAAATATAGATTTGTGTTCAGTTCGAGAATTGGTTTAATAAGCCCAGTTATGGATATTGATGTTGGCGATCACCCACCAATCGCGTTGAAGCCCTATCCAGTTTCAAAGTTTAAAGAGTTGCAGTTACGTCAGCATGTAGATCGGATGCTGGAGCTTGGGGTTATCGTCCCCAGCACGAGTGCATGGTGTTTTCCGGCGTTTATCATTCCCAAGAAGAATAACACCACGCGTTTTGTGATCGCATACAATAAATTGAACGAAATAAGCAAGATGCAAAACTTTCCAACCCCTAGAATTGAGGATATGGTGCAGAGGTGCCCTAACAGCAAGTACCTTACTCTTTTTGATTTGACCGAAGCATACTGGCAAGTAGGGGTGACGAAACGAGCAGGTGAGGTGTCATCTTTTTGCACCCCGTTTGGAAATTTTACACCGCTCAAAATTATGTTTGGTATCAAACAAGCACCAGCGTTCTTTTGTGCCTCAGTTTCGCGAATGCTCGCCCCTCTACATTATCTGAACGTACAGAGCTATTTTGATGATATCTCGATTATGTCACAGGAATTCCGGTTGCATTTGATGGCGATCGAAGACACCCTAACGATTTTGGGTCGTGAAGGATTCAAAATAAACATAAAGAAGACAGACTTTTGTAAGAAAGAGATAACCCTGTTAGGTTATAAGGTTACGAGTGAGGGGGTTTTGCCGAACCCTAGTAAGAAAGAAATTCTGGAGAATTGGCCACGCCCCAAAAGCATTAATGAGCTCCGAAAATTTCTCGGTTTGGCGGGTTTTTTCCGTAGATTTGTGATGTCATACTCGGCTATTGCAGCGCCTCTATTTGCGGTGCTAAAAGGTAAAACTCCGAAGTTTGTCTGGGAGGCAAAGCAGGAACAAGCTTACCAGAAAATCAAGAAAATGTTGGTAGACGCTCCCTTGTTAGCAGCGCCTGATTACAATCAGCCTTGGATAATTATGGCAGACGCATCCTTCTCTGGGGCTGGAGCGATTTTATATCAGGTCGATCCACTCACTAAGGAGAAGAAAACCATAGATATAATCTCTAGACGTTTGACAGTTGCTGAACAGAGATTTTCTAATAGTGAAAAGGAATTAATGAGTATTATTTGGGCAGTTCGTAAGTGGCGTAGATACATAGAAGGGGGTGTGATAACAATTTTCAGCGACCATAGGGCACTTTCGGTTTTAAGCAAGGTAAGCGCACCGACGGGACGCTTAGCGAAGTGGCTTGTGGAGTTATCTCAGTTGGACGCTAAGATCTGCTTCGTCCCAGGGTCACAGAATCGCATCGCGGATGTATTGTCTAGACGATACGAATCTGAGAGAGACTTTACTCCTATCACTAATCCAATCTTGATACCGGCTATGGATGAACGAACTGGTCAGAATTGTTATGTATTTAACAACGATTGTTTGTGTAATCAGTTAGATGTTGAGCAAATTACACTTGATCAGATTAGAGCAGAAACGTTAAAGGACAAATATACATTTGCATTAAAGTTAGCTTTGGAGGGAGAGACGAAGGAAATAAAGTATGATTCGCCTTCAGTTTATAGATTTGTGTTGAAATACCAGCCAAAGTCAATTGTGAGTGACGGAATAATTTATGTGGATGTAAATAAAGATGTTGTTGATGCGCCGAATTTGAAAATTCTGGTGCCCCGTTCGCTGCAAAAGAAAATCATTCAGCTAGTACACGATACGTTTACAGGTCCTCATATGGGTGTTTACAAGACGATAAAACGCATATTTCATTTGTACACATGGATGAGTGCTACAAAGTTGATTTCAAATTACGTAAGGACGTGTAAGGTTTGTCAGGTCCATAAGGTGCAGCAGTCTCGTAAGAAGGCTAAAACAATGATAGTAACTGAAAAGGAAGCATGGGAGAGTATTGTTTTGACCTGAAAGGCCCGCTAGTACGGAGTACAAATGGTTTTACTTACATCCTAGTGGTGCTTGATAAGTGGAGTCATTGGGTTGAATTGATTCCCCTAAGAAACGCTGAAGCTAAAACTATAGCAAAGGCACTCATTGATGAAGTGTTTTCACGGCATGGCGTACCAGCGGAAATTTTTTCCGACAGCTCCAATAATTTGAGAGGGCAAATAATGAAGAATTTATGCCTACAGTGGCGTATCAAAGCAAGATTTCTGTCAGTCTATTCACCTAAGTCCAGCCTAGCTGAGCGGTGGATGAAAGAGTTAACAAAAACGCTAGCAATTTACGTGCAAGACGAAAAGTCAGGTCATAGAAATTGGGATTTGCGTTTGAAGCAACTACAGTTAGCATTAAATTCAGCAACGGATTCGGTTACGGGTTTCACCCCGAGTATGTTAGCAACAGGAAGGGAGTTACGAATGCCCGAAGCCCCTGTCGGTAAAGTACACACGGACGAAGTTAATTACCCATTACACATCTTAAACTTAACTTCACGCATGCGTGCGATAGTTAGGAGAGCAGTACGCAAACGTCAAGCAGCTAAATTACATCGTGCTGCAAAGGCAGATAAATATAAAACTGGTAAAGAATTTGAAGTAGGAACTAAGGTTTACGTACGAAATCACCCTAAAAGTGACAAATCACGCTATTTTATGAAGAAAATGGCACCAATTTACATCGGAAATTACGAGATTGTTAAAAAGTTTAGTCCTGTAGCTTATCAGCTTAAAGATCTTAATACGGGTATAATTTCTCGTTATGTGTATCATATAGATAATTTACGTGAACAGATTGAAGATGAACGTTACCCAGTTAGTGAAGCGGACTCCGAAGAATTTTAAACTTAAATCTAAAAGTAGTTACTGTGTTTCTTCTGGGTCTTCTTTCGGCCAGCAGTAGCTAGATCTAAAATAATTTCGCATGCGGATCGTGAAATTGCTTGTAAACTGAAAGAAAAACATGTTGTATACAGATAACCAAGGTTCACTAGCGAAATTTCATTCGCCAAGTCAATTGAAGCAGCTTGGAAATTTTCCATGGTAAGCAGTTGAGATTCGGCGGCTGCCATCTTCGAACTTTTCAGAATGAAAGTGATTCACGTGCAATTGTCACGCTTCCCCTTAGTGATCGTTCCCTAGCATCTTGAATCTGTTATTTTAATTGATGAATCAATAAACTGATGATGTTAATTGTTTAAGATAACAATACTTGAATCAAATAATTAAAAACTAATTTCGGGTTGAACTTGGCTGATTGTTACCGCGTTAGTCAAATTTGACACGCGTTGTTACCGATATTTGACAACCGACTTTGACGATTAAGATTTTGAAGTAAAAATCTTTCTTAGCTAATGATAATAGTAACCGCTGGTTAATGGTTACTATTTTTCAAGTGAATTTTCGTGCATCATGCACTTAGTTTTTTCCTTGACTGTTTTTGCACTGATTGATTGTGATTGTATTTTAAATGTTGAAAAATCGTTTTTGCTTCTGCATAACTTTCGTGAAAATGTTCAAGTAATTAAGTTTGCGTAGCGGGTTTTTACGGGAATAATGTCTGAATTTTGACGCTCAAAGATTTCCCAGACTTTACAAAAACGTTACTATAACCGGTAAGTAATGTCACCCTGCTGGAACAGTCAAACGATTAAATTATTAGCAGATAAAAAGCTTAAACGTCCCCATAGCATCCTTAATATTAACTTGTTGTTAATGCGCGCCTTCTTGGTATTATTTTTGAATAATTTCTGAGAACTTTGATGATTGTATGAATTAATGACTTAGCTTAATGAATAATTTTCACTTATCTTAACGAAGCGAGGGCGCTTCTTTTCGAGGGCGGGACCTCTGCAACGACGGTTTCCACAGCTTCCTCATACTCCTTAAGCTAGGGCCTTAGTGGGCCTCTTTACCTTGATGCTATGGCTCCATACTATGTATTCTGTATACTCTGTATCTTTATTGATGTATTCCAGTAATGCTATGTACTTTGATGTATGGTCCAG
>JAHWFP010141554.1:1692-17059 GCA_023313725.1 Lithobius niger | reverse complement strand
CCCTTTTTGAAAACTTGGCGGCTGCTCTTATACCAGTTTTGGTTTTGGGTGGATATCACAACTTTCATCGGCCTGTGAATACAAAGAATTCCACTGTCTAATAGTCACAGCTACCTTTTTTGTCTGGAGTGTCTACACATTTTATAATTCATAATTTTTACGTTTGACATTGCCCAATTAGCCGTTACACCAGCCAAATGGACGTGGTTTGGCTTATTGTATGCCCATGTTTCACATGCTTAAGTCTATTTAACCCGACTTTTGAGCGCTCTGACAGCATTTACACTCTAACAATTCCGCTCTAACAATTAAGCTCCAACAACAATAAAACGTCTAATTGGCGGCGACACACTAGCGTGTGTCTAGATTAAAGCCAGAGCCCAACTTTCAAAACTTCTTATGCCCAAAGAAAGGAAGAATAATTTAAAGCTACACAGTACACACTACACACTCGACTACTTTCTTGGCTAAATTGTTCAGTGTTCTTTAGTCACATAGTCTACTTTCCGTTCATCACCCTACTGATGAGTGATGAAACATATAATTTTTCATGATGTTCATAGTTTTCCAGGCATGGAATTCCATTATTACTTTCCACGTCATTTCCATGTTTTCAAGGACTCGTTTCCACCCAGAATTTCCTGTAGGCTAGAGCTGTGCTAAGCACACTAAGACGATTAGTTTTTAAACATTTTCCAGTGATATGGTTTAGCCAATTCAATGCCTTGGCTGATATATCGTGTCAATAGTAAAACTTGTAAAAATATTTGCGTACAGCAGTAAGGTTTCACGTGGACTAAATAGTGCAGCAACACTGCAGTATCTGAAACCTTACAGGAAAGTTTGTGTTCCTTTGTTATTTTGGCTTCGGATTAGTTAAACTTTACCTTAAGCGTCAAACGAGTTCGTTTTTGTCTTCTAATAGTGTAAGATTCTGGACGGGACGATCGTTGATAAACCTTGGTGAGTGACACAATAGCGTGCGACTTAATCACAAAGAAAACCGTTAAAATGACATATCCCTTCTCACTATATTCGAGCATCCTGCACGAAATAGCTTTTGCAATATTTACATGTAGGTTAAAGTGAATGTAGCAATACTGTTTCTCACAAGGGATAAAATAGAAAAATGAATGCCTTTGTAACATTTACATGCGTCTGAAGTAAAGTTGCAAAACTGGGCCATACAGGAAATCCAATCGGAAGGAATGTACCTTTATCACAAAGGCTGTTGTAGGATTGCAACAACTAACTTAAAAGTCAGGAGCCTCGAATTCAGTATAGGATGGTCATTACTATATTTTCGTTCGTAGAATTTTTTTTAGTCGTTTCGAGTCAGACATCGAAAAATAAAATGCCTGATTTTGTTTTATCTTCCACGGAAAATTGTGCTTTTTGGCATTTGTTTTCCGATTGTCTTTCCCCCCTCTCCCTCCCCATCTTTTTTTTTAAATTCGGCGTGTCACACGTCGAATTAATGTGGTTGTGCCCAAAAAACGGGTGAAGGCAAATCGGTTTAGCGACATCTCCTCAAAAACCAGACACATTTGTTCAATTCTGATTTGACGAAATTCAAGTATGTGGGTGGGTGAGTTGCAGTGTAAAATATCAAAACACTAGGGATTTCACAGATTTTGTAATTAGAGAAAATCAAGTGCTAACCTCTAACGAGGTCTTTCAAGGCGGAACCGTCTTCCATAGTACGCAGTGCTTTGACGTCTCCATTACACGTGTGCACTTCGCAAATTGTAGGGTAAAATGGCAGTGGCGGTGTTGAAAACCTTCGGGGAAATGTAGGTCGAGGGTCGGTTAGAGGCTATACACGAGTAACGCTCGATAAACGTCGGAATCATTCGGTTTTGTGAGGTCATCGCTCAGACTATTTATATTAATTAAAACAACATTTTAACATAATATTACTTTGCATTAAAGAAAAGTTTAATTATTTATAACGTCATTTTAAGAAATTTCATTTTCGACGATTATGAGCGTACATTAATTTGCATCGCAATACCAAATATAACGTGGAGGTTGGGGGGAGGAGGGTTTGAAGCGAAACTGCGTTGTACCAAGATTAATGAAATATATGGAAGCATCCTTGGTTGTACTTATCGCAGGCGGAACCGGCACCGGGACAGAGGGGGAATATAATCAGCGCCAACTGTTTTGAACTATAGCGGAACTACAGGGGAACAATTGCTTCGTTTAGGAGAGAAGGGCGGAAGAAGTACAATTAGTAAAGGTATGTCGTATGGATGAACAATTTTTGGTGTTAATTTTTGGTGGGAATTAGATCAGCGTTTTATTTAGCCTCAAATATCGCTGAATTGCGTGTAAGACTGGCGTGCGAGGATGGGGGAAGGATATTTTTTTGTCTTTTTTATTTTTATAAACTTGATTGTTCAAAAATAAAACTGGATTTGCTGCAAATCCAGCATACACAAAAATTAAGCAGCAGAGATTAAACAAAAGCTAGCTACATGAAATTGTGGTGTGACATTTTCGTGCGTCATTTTACCGTCGGTTAATACACAAAAAAAGAGTAAATTAAATTAAAGTAATCAACCTTGCATACCCTCAGTGCAGTACGACCCTTCTTCCCCCCCCCCTTCCCCCAATTTAATGTTGGATTTACTGCAAAGCAAATTAAAAAAACTTTAAAAACCTGATGAAAAAGAACGAAGAGGACGGGAAGCTGTAAAGGAACGAAACTTTCAGGTTTTGTTTTTTTTTAACAAATATAATAGCATCAGATGAGAACTCCTGGTCGTTTTTTACATGTTCGCATGATCGCTCATTTGCCATATTGCAGTAGCAAAAGTTAGGAGACGTTTTTTTTTGTATGTAATATGCAATATGTATACTTTTCAGTGCACCACGCATTCAGAATGTATAGTAGTGTCCTGAGTTTATGCTACCTTTCCAACTGCAATTAATGTCAATCACACATTAATTTTCTATCCTCCTCTTCTGTACCTAACAACACGTCGAATTTCTGATGCAGTGTTAGTGCGTCCTTGTTTTTTTTTTTTTAGAGTTTGTGGATATCTGTGAATTAGAGCATACCAAATAAGTGGGTTTGTTTTCTTGTTAATCTATTTTATAGAGCAAATGACGTGTGCTGATTTTTCAGCCGAGCTGGTGAGGGGACCGTAATTGCCATAATTGTTGCATCATGCTGAGCAATTGATCCGAAACTGTTAAGTCCATCAAAATAGCAGTTATTGATATAGCTATTTCTTCACTGCATTCATTGAACACTTCTGAAGCAAAAACTCACAAGAGGAAATAAAGGATTGGCTACAGAGATTCAAGGTTGCACCTTCTGTCAATTGGTATTTTAGGTTGCACCTTCTGTCAACTGGGAGTCTAGGTTGCACCTTTGTGTCAATTAGGAGTCAGTGTTGCTTCTTTCTGTCAATTAGGAATCTAGGTTGCGCCTTACTGTAAATTAGGAGTAAAAGTTACACCACACCTGTCTGTCGGTCGGGAGTCTAGGTTGCCCTTTCTGTTATTTGGAAGTCTATCTGCCCCTTTCTCTCAAATGGGAGTCTAGGTGGCACCTTTCTTTCAATTAGACTTCTATCTAGATTGCCCTTTTTGTCAGTTGGGAGTGTTGGTTGCCCCTTTTTGTCGGTTGGGAGTATTGGTTACCCCTTTTTGTCAGTTAGTAGTATTGGTTGCCTCTTTCTGTCAGTTGGGAGTATTGGTTGCCCCTTTTTGTCAGTTGGGAGTGTTGGTTGCCCCTTTTTGTCAGTTGGGAGTATTCCTGGCCCCTTTTTTTTTTATCAGTAGGGAGTATTGGTTGCCTGTTGCTGTCAGTTGGAAGTATTGGCTGCCTCTTGCTGTCAGTTGCGAGTCGATGTCGACGTGTTCTGTCAACTGGGAGTCAAGATTACTCCTTTCCATCAACTAGGAATCTAGGATGCTGCTTTTTGTCAATTATACGTCTAAGTTGTACCTTGCTATCAGTTACTGTTAAAGTTCCTTGCTGTATAGTTACTATAAGCAGGCCTCAGCACGCTAGATGCTAAGGGTAAAAGTAGTCCTAAGTCCACACCAGAAGTAACCAGTCCAAGTTAGGGCTAAAGTAGGTTTATTCCGGTCCACGCGGGCAGTACAGTGGTTCAGTGAAAGCTCAGGCAGCTTAGGAGGCTTCACCCTTGGCAGTGCAGAGGAGAGGAGCGTAGCATAGATCCACCAGGGGCATCAAGGGAGGCCACTGGACTTCAAGGGAGTCCATTTTATATAGGCCAGCAAGAAAGCGGGCAAAGGTAGTTCCAACTTCTAATTGCGCCAAGCGAATTTGGCATGGGACATGCATAATGTAATCCTTGTATTACAAAAGAATATCTTTAGCCACCACCGTTAGAGTTAACCGGCTAGGGAAGCATGCATGGCCGCACGCTAGACCAATTGGGTGGATGGCATCATCGGTAGTTAAGTCGGGTATAACGGAAGCAATACTATTATATCAGTTTCTTTTCTTCGTCCGTCCCCTCAATCCCCCACCACCGCAACTCCTGACGGCTTCTGGCTTTTCAGCGGCTATGATCAATCACAAGCCTAATTCGCAATCCAGGCCTTTTGGGGGTTAGAGTTCCTTTATTAATAAAACCCACCGTGGATTTGTGCTTATTTGTAAGTTTTTACTTTGCAACTCAGAGATAGGATGGGCCAGAAAAGTCTGACCCATGACTCAGGGTCATTCTTGATCCATTGACCCACTTACCCAACTTGACCCACTGCCCCAACTTATTCTACTGAGCCAACCTGATCCATTCATTCAACTTGACCCACTGATCTAACTGGATCCATCCAATCAATTTTACTCACTGTAAATTATTATGTGTCTTCACAATTAAAAGGACATACCTTCTCACTATATTCAAGCATCCTGCTGGAAATAGCTTTTGCGACATATACGTACATGGGTTAGAGTGAACGTAGCAAAACCGTTTCTTGTCAGGGAAGATAATAGGAAAATGAATGCCTTTACAACATTTACACACGTCTGAACTAATAATGCAAAACTGAGGCATACAGGAAAGCCAACCGGGAGGGATGTACCTTTAATTGTTGAGAGAGCAGAGAGAGCAAAGAAAGATTTGCGTATCCTGAAAGGGACCCCAACTTATAAAAGGTTGATTGGTTGATTTGTTCACACTTTTGCATTCTATGTGGAGCTCAAATGGCACGGTCGGATTGGAATAAAATTTGCCACACCTCTAGAAATCCCCAAGCTTGGAGAATTCCGTTGCAAATGGCGACCAAAAGTGCCACTTACAGTACCCACGGGATCTCAAATTTGATACGTACCTTGCATCGTTGTAGTAAATATGCCGAAGCAGCACTTATGCAGTTTAATGGGTCTTTTTTTCGAGAAATCTGGATTTCGATGAAATTCACATCATGGTAGACGGTATCTTTGACGCTGATTACGAATATGCTAACCATTTTTGTGTCTTCATTAGTTACCGTGATAACTATTACTTATCCAATGAGTTATCAGTTAACATTGACAAGGTTGAAGAAGCATTCAAATATGCAATTAGAATCAAAATATTCTTTAAAAATTAAACATTGGCTAAATTAAAGATACATTCCTACTTGGAAGGAATTTGTGATTAGTTGCGGTCTCTGATGTATATATTTAGCCACAGCAAGTGCAGCACGTAATTGGACAAAACTTATTCGGAGAAAAATTATTTGGTGTCTTCCCGTTTCACTGAATCCCAAATTAGGCGTCTCGCACGCGCTATAAACATACACATCAGAAACTGCAACTAACCACAAACTAATAAGATAATAACTCGAATTCACGATAACTAATGAAGATACAAAAAATGTTTAGCATATTTGTCATCAGCATGAAAAATACCGTCTACCATGTGAATTTCATAGAAATCCAAATTTCTTGTAAAAAGACCCGTTAAAATGCGTAAGTGTCGACGAAGTTGATTATGCGAAACGAAACTATGCAGCAGACAATGCATTTACACCACACTACGAAATAGTAACACATCCCATTTCCATTCACCAACCCCCTTCTACTTGTATGGTTTACCAGTTTCGAAATTCTCCGTGACTAATGTAACTTAAACTCACAACACCGTGAAGTGCGATAAAAATAACTAGAACTCGGTTATGGGTGATTTATAAAGCTGTACCGAGCACATTTTTTCCTGCCGAGCCGATCCCGAGCCGAGCGCTCAAAGAATGCATGGTACGCTGAGCAGAACCGAACCGATCAGTGATGCCGAGCAGAACCGAGCACCTTTATTATTTACAGGGTGCTGCCGGCACTTCCAACTTTTCATTTTTTTCACTTTTTTCGCATACCGCTTTTCATTTTTCTGACATACCTACTTTTCATTTTTGTGTCACCATTTCTTCTTTTTCATATACACACCAGTTTCACAATTCTTGAAAACATTTTTTGCTTTTCCAGTAACTATTGTAATTTCTCTGTAATTTCACTTAAGAGAGCGAAAGTGAATTCAAAGCAATTCCGGTAATAAACCAATCAATATTTTTTTCATGTTCTAACAACAGACATGCCTACGTAATTCCGGGCCCAAAATGAAGACGGATAATTTGATTGCCTTTTACTTCGATAGTGCGTTTTGCCTTACTTTTCACACAATACTCGTGTTTTTTACATTCTCCTCTTTTATTTTACCACTGGCAAATTTTCACATTTTTCACATCGGCAGCATCCCTGTATCAGCACTCGCCAAATGCCAAGCAGGCTTCTAGATAGAACAATTCTTTTCACTAAAACAGCCTGGCATAGCAGCAACCATAGGCTACTATTAGTTTCGCACACTGTAATTGATGACTTATCGGTATATCTGGTCTGGACAATAAAGCCTGCATTAACAATAATTATCACAACAAAACAAGTGATTTTATTATGAGGTAAACCATGCGCAATGGCTGTTTGCCTTGACGTCACCACGAGTTAGCCAATGACGAACGAGAACAACGGCTGTTTGGCCGTCTGATTGGACTAGCCCAGTCACGTGATATGCACGTCACAGCAAACAGCCATGGCGTGTGGTATAGGTTACTTTTAAACTAATAAAAGTTTTAACAATTGACCATTGAAAACAATTAAATTAGTGCTGTTGACACAAAAACTCTTGAAAGTTTTCTTGATAAAGGTAAGTTTCTTAAACTTTTTTCAGGTTTCAGAGATGAGCGTCATGGTGCACCAATACTTCCAGTGGTACTAAACCAGCAACCATGTGCACATTATGCTAAAAAGAGCCTTCCGATATAATGCACTGCTTCACTTAGCAACCGTAATACGAAAGCGAATGGCCGAAAAAGCGTAAAAAAGTAGTTAATCTGCACGAATTACCTGAAAATTTATTTAATGTATTGAATTCTGTGTTAGTCCTTCAACCTTCGTGCAGCAAGAACTATGCATAGATCATAATCATAGACTGGATTCCGCCAAAATGAAGCTTGCGTTCAAGGTCCAGTGGTCACAGGATCGCGCGCCAAAACTAGACGCGAGCCGCGCTGCTCGGCTCGGTTACCGAGACTGCCGATCATGCTCTGCTCGGCGAGAATTGGTTCGGTAGCTCGGTATCGGTACAGCCTTAGTGATTTATAATTGAAGAACTGATTTCGTGTAGCTTAGTTTTTAGTTTCTTACGTTTCGTTGTTTGGTACGCATCTCAGTATGGCAAGCCATTACGTCTTTTATTACAGAATTACAGATATCTCTAATTTAATTACTGATATCTGCAATTTATTTTAAGATATCCGTAATTCATTAAAGATATCTGCAATTTAATTACAGATATCAATAATTCAATTACAAATATCAATAATTCAATTACAGATATCTGCAAATGTTTATTGATATCTTGGAGGTTCCACAGCACTGAGATTATACACCTGACACATAGGACGAATGTTTGGCCCTAAGGTGGGGTGGGGGGGGGGGGCATGCATAACCTTATATTGGGGTACACGTCCCCCCTTAACCCCCAAGTTACCAAGTTTATTTCTGTTCCCTACAATAAAGATGACTAATACTCCTGGGTTGGACAGTTGATTCCTGAAACCTCCCATAAATTAAAGATTGCAGGCACTATCACCAATGCCAGTTCGTCAAATGATGACGATTGATCACCAGGGGCGGAAAGGGGAAGGGATGAAATAGCTTATTTCTTGAGACGTATTACTTACTTGAGACGTATTGCTTGAACGTTCCCAACCCCGGGGTGTTTTTTTTTTCTGTTTAGTTTAAGGAACAAAGATAAACTTTGTATCCGAGGGTTGAAGGGGGCCTGGCGTCCCAGTGCAAGCTCACGCAGTGGCTCCCATCTTAGGGACAAACCTTGGTCCTATTTGTCAGGTGTGTATTCTCAGTGCTGTAGGACCTTTGATGGGTGCACCGTACAATTTCCTGCATCGTGCAGGGAAGCCTCATGTAGGCGCAGGGGCTACATTGAAAATGTAATAAAACGCATCTCGTTTATCCAATTAGCATGCCATTTTCGGAAAAATGTATTAAAGCTCGTATCCCCATGGAATTCTTAGCTGCAAAGGAACATAAATAAGAAACGGATTATAACCTACCAACCGCCATGAACACACGAATACATGTAAAAGTTATAGTGGTAAGTTATAATCCGTTCCTTATTTATGTTCCTTTGCAGCTATGAATTCCATGGGGATACAAGCTTAATACATTTTTCCTAAAACGGTGTTCAGTTAATTTGTTGGCTTTTATCGATTCTTTTATATTGGTATGGTCTGGTTATAATGGGTGCTAGCGGAGTCGCTCACTTCGCTCGCTCATTCTGTGTCGTCTCGCTGCGCTCGAGGAGATTTCTTGCTGCAACACTTATGATACAGACAGACCTTCCACATTAAAAACGATCAAGCAATATAGGAGTGTAGTATGCGATATCGGTTATCTCGAGAGGTCAATATTATTTTTTTACGTCCAAGGAGTTAAGCAAAAAGATCAAGCAATTTATCAGAAAAACGCTGTTTCTGATTACAAACGCTGATTTTCGTTCGCTTCGCTCACTCCATCAGCGCAAACATTTCCTCTGAGCCGTGACTGAATCAATGTAACTACCAAGAACCACACATCACTTGTAATTTGTGTTAGTATACACTTTATATGGGTTTTCTTGTTTTACTTATTTTAAGAATATTGTTCTTTACGTCCTGCTCAGTGAGAGATGATAGTTTGACAGAGAAAAGCAAGACACACATTGAAAAGGTTTACTTTACGTGGAAATCGCTCGCTTTGCTCGTTCAATTCACGCACCTCCGTGCTTCAGAAACACGAATGTTTGACACCGTTTTAAAGCCAAATCTATTGTTTTGATTTTCCCCTGCATTAAGTCAGTTAGTATAAAACCAATTTTAAGATGTATATGTGGAGAGTTGCAAAATACGTTGTCCTTTACGGATCATTCGGCCGCGTCTCGCTGCGCTCCAGATCATCTCTTTGCTCGTGGAGGTTTTCATGAACAAACTATGACGTCATTAACAAATCTCATGAGGGTTTAAAAAATAACTTTGACGTTATTTTTTAAGGATTTTTCGCGCATTTGAGAGTTATAATATCAAGTTACAGCGATGAAAATAGGGCTATACTGTGCGCAATTTAATTATCTTTCGTTTGGTCCTACTCCCATCTTTGTAGGTGCTTTGGTTCCGGAGGAGTAGACGTACAAACACACGCACATCATACGTCCTTAACGATGCAGATGACCATTCTCTTCCCACTGAACCTGCTTTCCTGAACCTGCTTCCGATGTATGAAGGTCGATAGGAGGATTATTTAAACACAAAAATACAGCAGAAATTAGAGGCTTTTTGCTCACTTGATCAATGATGGGAGTAGCAATTGAACGCCATATACTAAAACTTCCAAACAAACAAAAATTACAAACGTTTTAAATTTTAGGTATTAAAAATGTAACAACCATGTAGTTTCAGTGCAAATCACACCAGAAAACATATCCAAAAGGTTTTTTTTTTAATTTTCGAAAACATTGACCACCTTATTAGCATAAAGTATGCAAATAAGATAGAATATGGAAATCAAGTGTAATTGTCTTTTTGTTTGTTTTCTTTTTGCTTCAAACAAGAACCGAAAAACATAGGGATGACAACTACCCAAACTTTTCCCTATAAAAATAACCTTATGCAAGTTATTATGCAAGCCGAACCCAAAATTTGCATAAATTACAATTAGCCTATGCACAATTTGACCAAATTTTGTAAAACAGTACCTCGAACATACTTTTGTTTGGTTAGCGGCCCTCGTATATATGTGGGGCACACACCTGCCAAATTACATAATGATTGAACCAATATCAAAGCCGTTATGCACGATTTACTGGCAAAATATATAGAAAAATATGTTTTCGGCAATTTAACTGTAAAGAAAGACTGGAGGCAACCATGTTTCACGACGATTGTGCCCTCTAGTAGCGAAATGTAGAACTACAGCCTGGCAACCGAGGGCCATTGAGCTATAGCTTCGTTCAGAACAGGTTTGTGCTTGAAAAGGTTAAGAAAAATGTCACTTTTTGGCAAACAGCAGACAGCGTCCATAAACCACTCATTTCCGGTTCGACTTCCGGAAAACAAGTGCGCTGCACTATTTTACTACATATTTGATTAAAAAATAATTACTGCAGATTTAAAAAAGAGAAAGAAATATTCCAGATTTTTTTTTTTTTTGCTTTTTCGTCTCTGTATTACCTCTTTGCCAACGAACTCGAAATTAGCATTCAAAATTGTGAGCATAATTTTAACCTATAGTACAGCAATAGGAGCAACAGAAACTGCTGTGTGCCCTTTGATAACTCAAAGGATTTACTGTGAATATTAAAAAAAAAAAAAACGTCCCATGCGTTTTTCTTGGTTTGGATGCCATGCCACCAGATGGAGGGTCTGTTGTTATGAAGCCGTGTATAACACAAACTGCGGTTGACGACCAAAGAGTTGGGGGTGGGGAATGCACTTTGATTCTGGCTAACCTTGCCAGAATTCAAAACTGAGCAGCAGAGTGTGTGTCTTGGCTGCTTCGGTTGGCCTGCACCAAGCTCATTTTGGCAGATCACTCCGTCAAAAAATAAATATGAGGGATGCAAAGGCCCGTATTCCGAACAACTACTCATTCACTACGTTTACATGACCACTTCAAAGCGCTTCAGAGCGATGCGCATCGCGTCCGTGTCGCCTCCGTGGGTCTTGTAAACAGCCGTTCGTGGCGCTTTCTCTGTTCGTGGCGCATTCCCCCAATGCGCTTCACGGAGGTGGTTTCAAAATCCGTATCGCATCGTCTTTGTGCATGTAAACACTCGCAATCGCATTGAGCCATTGGAGAAAGCAAGGTAAAGATGGCGGACACAGTTACGGCACCCATGTAATTTGTGCTGGTGCCATTAGAATTTTAGGTAAATAAACTGAAAATAAGTGTGCATGACTAGGAAGACCACTAAGTTTTAATTACATTTAGTTACTTGGGTCTAAGCTGACCTAGTTTACTACATGCAGGGGTAGAGCAGCGTTGGACTTGCTCACTCTTTGCCAAAGGGAGGGCAGGAAGAAAGGATTTTTCCGATCGCACTGGTCGAATCGCATTCCTTAGCGCATTGGCCCTAATCGCTATCTTTCGTCTTGTAAACAGGTGCCGTTTTTTGATGCGCATTTCAAAGCGCATCGCTAGAATGCGCTTTCTTGTGGCCATGTAAACGTAGTGAATATCGAACTCCGACCTAAAATGAGATCGTCACTATTTTTGCTATTTACCACCAGATGCTTCCAAAAGTAGCTATACGATGTTCTGGCGGTGAATAGGACTTAAGTTATGACGTCATTCTATGCGTTTACATGACCACTTCGAAGTGCTTCAGAGGGATGCGAATCGCGTCCGTGTCGCCTCCGTGGGTCTTGTAAACACCCGTTCGTGTCGCTTTCTCTGTTCGTAGCGCTTTCCCGCAATGCGCTTCACGGAGGTGGTTTGAAAGTCCGTATCGCATCGTCTTTGTGCATGTAAACACTCGCAATCGCATTGAGCCGTTGGAGAAAGCATGGTAAAGATGGCGGACTCAGTTACGGCACCCACGTAATTTGTGCTGGTGCCATTCGAATTTTAGGTAAATAAATTGAAAATGAGTGTGCATGACTAGGAAGACCACTAAGTTTTAATTACATTTGGTTACTTGGGTCTAAACTGACCTAGTTTACAACATGCAGGGGGTAGAGCAGCGTGGGACTTGCTCACTCTTTGCCAAAGGGAGGGCAGGAAGAAAGGGTTTTCTGATTGCACTGGTCGATTCGCCTTCCTTGGCGGATTGGCCCTAATCGCGATCTTTCGTCTTGTAAACAGTTACCGTTTTTTGATGCGCATTTCAAAGCGCATCGCTAAAATGCGCTTTCTTGTGGCCTGTAAACGTAGTGATTTATGCCAGAGTTCGATATTGAGTGCTTGTCCGGAATACGGGTATTTACATCTTTGACCTGCCACAATCACTACGTTTATATGGCCACAAGAAAGTGCATTTTAGCGATGCGCTTTGAAATGCGCATCAAAACGCGCATAAAAAAACGGCACCTGTTTACAAGACGAAAGATAGCGATTAGGGCTAATCCGCTAAGGAGGCGATTCGACCAGTGCGATCGGAAAACCCTTTCTTCCTGCCCTCCCTTTGGCGAAGAGTGAGCAAGTCCCACGCTGCTCTACCCCCTGCATGTTGTAAACTAGGTCAGTTTAGACCCAAGTAACCAAATGTAATTAAAACTTAGTGGTCTTCCTAGTCATGCACACTCATTTTCAGTTTATTTACCTAAAATTCGAATGGCACCAGCACAAATTACGTGGGTGCCGTAACAATCACTACGTTTACATGGCCACAAGAAAGCGCATTTTAGCGATGCGCTTTGAAATGCGCATCAAAAAATGGCACCTGTTTACAAGACGAAAGATAGCGATTAGGGCCAATCCGCTAAGGAAGGCGATTCGGCCAGTGCGATCGGAAAACCCTTTCTTCCTGCCCTCCCTTTGGCGAAGAGTGAGCAAGTCCCACGCTGCTCTCCCCCCTGCATGTTGTAAACTAGGTCAGCTTAGACCCAAGTAACCAAATGTAATCAAAACTTAGTGGTCTTCCTACTCATGCACACTCATTTTCAGTTTATTTACCTAAAATTCGAATGGCCCCAACACAAATTACGTGGGTGCCGTAACTGTGTCCGCCATCTTTACCATGCTTTCTCCAACGGCTCAATGCGATTGGGAGTGTTTACATGCACAAAGACGAAGCGATACAGATGCTCAAACCACCTCCGTGAAGCGCATTGGGGGAAAGCGCCACGAACAGAGAAAGCGCTACGAACGGGTGTTTACAAGACCCACGGAGGCAACACGGACGCGATGCGCATCGCTCTGAAGCGCTTCGAAGTGGCCATGTAAACGTAGTGTGTGTCCGCCATCTTTACCATGCTTTCTCCAACGGCTCAATGCGAGTGTTTACATGCATCTGCATGCACAAAGACGATGCGATACGGATTCTGAAACCACCTCCGTGAAGCGCATTGGGGGAAAGCGCCACGAACGGGTGTTTACAAGACCCACGGATGCGATGCGCATCCCTCTGAAGCGCTTCGAAGTGGTTATGTAAACGTAGTGATTGAATTAGGTGCAGGCTGACGGAAGTAGCCACCGCACACGTACATTAGCCAAAATCAATGGCCCCCCCCCCCCAACACATGGACAATACGCACTGTTCTTGATTAGGAAATCGATCATCAATTCAAGATGATCAGAGACGACGTTGATCGGTTGCAGCAACCGTTAAGTGAATGGTTTCTTTATTACACGTTTTTTAAACTGGCTTCGTTCTCTTTTACTTGGGTTTCGTTGTTTGTCCTCCTTATGTCTCAAATTGCTTTCGTGTCTATTCATTTTCCTTTCTTGTCTATTCATTTTGCTTTTGTTTGTTTTCAGTTTGCTTTTGTTCATAGATAATTTCACAAATTTTAAAGTCGAAGCAAATTAAACGAAGAATACTAAACGTAAGATTTAAAAAGCATTAATAAGTGATTTACTAGACACAGTATTACCAGTTAATTCATAAATTGCTGCAGCTAAAATTAAGTTTAACGGAATTAAAAAAGCAAACTGGTGCAAATCATCACTGTATTTCTCTGCAATATGTTCGAACACAACTTATTTTTTTTTATATAATAAGAACTAGAATATAAAATCTTTATTACAGCAACGTAGCATTGGTACTACAGTAATATCACCAAAGGGGATAATTACAGTAATATTTTTGTAATTATTAAAAAAGGGCAGTACTACCGCGAAGAGGTCAATAATTCTACGCTACGATTTAGGCACCTAAGTTATAGCCCAAATTGTTAGGCTACACCCGAACGGAACTACAGACGTATATGATAATCTTTAGCGTTTGAAAGAAATCTGCTTGTGAGGTTCCCTAACAAACTAAACGCCATTTCAAGGCAACTTTTGCACCAAAAGGATAATTTCAACGTTGAACAATCGCCTTTGTCAATTTTTGGTTGTATTCTTGAATGATTTTACGAAATTTAAAAAAGTTTCTAAGATTTTTAATATTTTATTTGAATTTCCTACTAACTTGAGTTGTCGACCATTCAGCTTCTTAAAATCTTACGTCCACCATCTAATTCGTACGAGTTCATGTCTGCTAAAGAAGTAAATCTTTAAAATCACAAGGGGGAAAAAAGTTGGGTAAGTGAACTAACTGCCAATTGTGTTGTAAAAAGAACGATTGACGATTCAGCGACAACTATCGGTAGAAAAATCAAACATGTTAACAACACCGGAAAAACCACATTTTTAAATTGTCGTTAAGTCAAGTAATGGAAACTTTACGTTCTTTTAAGAATGTAAGATATGGCCAATAATTGAGATAATGGGTTGTTCAAAGTTGAAATTATACTTTAGTGCCAAGGTTACCTTGAAATGGCGTTCAACTTGCTTGTGCAACTCATGAGTTGATTTCTCCAAATCCAGAAGACTATCATATACGTCTGCGGTTTCGCTTGTACGTAGTCCAAAATTTGAACTCTACCTAAAGAATGTGGGCCTATGTCGTAGAACGATTAACCGCTTAACGACAGTCCTGGCCTCTTTTAACGAATACAAAAAATGTTGGTGATATTACAGTAATACCTGTGTTACTGTAATATATTACAGGTATTCCTAGTTATTCTAGTTCTCAAAAAATAAATAAAAATAACTTGTGTGTTACGGAGAAAATATACTTATGATTCTCACAGGATTTTTTTTTTGTCCCAAAAGTCCCAGTCCCCCCTCAAAAGTTGTGAGGGG
>JAHWFP010141552.1:4743-18579 GCA_023313725.1 Lithobius niger | reverse complement strand
ACAGGGTGCTCCGAAAGTCTGGTGTTTTAAACAGATCAACGTTAGGAGTGACGCACCAGGAACAAACAAATTATTGATCATAAATTCAATGACCTTGATGGCCTTTCTCACGGTCATTGTGTTACTAACATTGTGTGGGAGATAAAAGGACAATGACAACCCAATAAACAGAATGATAAGTCAAAATGGGTTCAAAATTACAAGTGATATGGAAGAAACAAACAGCTTCACTGTAAGTACAGTACACTCAGTACGAGGTACCCAGCACACCGTAGTTGCTTCACTGCTATGCACGCTAGCCTGTAGTGAAGCTATTACCACACACTCTCCACGCGGACCTCCATTCAGTATTGTACCAGTAATTCAACTAATTTGTTGATGTTTTCTGTATATTACAAACGTATTACCTATCACAACCACAGTTACGTAATGCCACACGTAGGCGATTTAGAAAATTAAATTTAGTATACGAGCAGTGTCGAAGTGGTCCGTACGCGACGGTACCGTGTCTCCGGGAAATCTTTGCAGCCATATCGTCACTTTTGGCCGTGAGGAATGGGCATACCGTCCGTCAAAGTTCGAACAACGTTGTTTAATCTTTGTTTCTAATGCCATGTTTACTGTGTATTTAATCACGTCAGTTTTTGATTTTGTTTATCGTATTTTTGTTCGTTACATTGTCTTCAAGTAAAAATTGATTCATCATGCGCGACTGTAAAAGCCCCTCGTTTATTTACTGTCTTGCTAGAGTTTGTAAAAACAGACAGAGGCATCGGTGATTATCCTGAGGCTATGGTGTAAAGCCAACGTCATTATGACGTCAATCCCGTTTTTGTATAGCCACGAAACACACAGTATCGCTTCGTATACATTTCCGTGAGATTCTTCAGTGATCTTATTCCTGTTGCGCTAAAACGAAAATCCGAAGCGAATGATTTTATTGCAGCTATTCTGTATTTCTGCAGTATCAAATTCAAAGGTTACCAATGCCGTCTTTATTTCTAATATCTTTATTTTTTTCTCGGCCACTCTTTCCCTCCCGCACCCCACCCACACCACCCAACCAGAGACTCAAAGTACGAAAACAAATAGAGTAAAATAATTTTAAAAGAGTCTGCAAATTTTGGCATACCGGCACTTATTCATCCCCATCTTCGAACACTGTACATAAACCTGTTAATAATACTTGGATCTAACGAATGACTTTAATCAAATATGCAAATTTTGCACGGTCACCCTGTAATTAAAACACAGATATTGTACTCCACGACAAAATACAAGGTCTGATATTGTTTTGTTCAGTAAAAATAAAAAAAATAAAAAAGCCATTGCCCGCCTCTGAAAAATCACGAATAAAAAATAAAAAAAAAACACCACCCGCTCGTGTCAATCTTTTTTAGTACCACCCCTGAGAACCACTTAATTAATTTTTAGCTGCCTAACAAAAGTTTTCGTTGGAAGCCTTCATATCAGCATCGAGAAAGAGCATTTACAAAACCCCATTAAAAATTCGTTAGGTTTCACGGTTGGTTGAGATCAACTCCATATCTCTCACTCATCATACACCTGGTTTTGTGTTACAACGAAAGTGAAAGCAAGCGCAAGCCTTCTCAAACCCAAACAACAACATCCGCCACCAACGCACAAACCAAGCCGGTGCAAAGGACCATCGACCAAATTTTTAAGACAAATATTTAAACAAATCCCACCGGTGACGTGGAAGCTAAAATAAAAAAAAAATTAAAAAACGCACCAACCTGGAGCCTCAAACAATTGGTACGACATAGTGGAAACACTAATATCCTACAACTTAGCGGGAGCCAAAGTGACAGCAATGACGAAATTAATGGGTCTGCAAATGTAGATCATGGGGAAGAAACCCCCCATTCAAGACTCAAACTTCCTCCTTCGTGCACGTGTCATGGGGCTTTCCATGCTCCCAGCCGGCCTTCCGCCTGCTGCTCATGACCTTGTCTGTGAGCTCCCTGAGAGAGCTCGGCGCACATTGCCACCAGGGGGTAGCAACTGTACTAGAAACAAGCATTACAAACCTTCGCGATCTGCCTTCCACCCAACGCTTGGCCGACGTCTACAACGCAACATCGCACCAGCTAACTTCCGGTTCTCGTCTGAATGAGATCTGATGAGATTCGCCAAAGGCCAATCCTACAATATATTTATTTATTTATTTTATTTACAAAATTATTGTAACCCCCCTATAAAAAGCATAACAGCATTTTCAGATTAAAACAACAATTTTGCGAATCTCATTCAGGCAAGAAGAATATGGCGGCGCCTCATTATGTACCCCTTTCACGCCTGTCTCGTCTCTGCTCTCGCCTGAATGAGATGCGTGAAATTGTTGTTTTAATTTGAAATTGCTGTCATGCTCTTTGTAAGGGGTTACAATAATTTTGTAATTAAAATAAATAAATACATATATTGTAGGATTACCATATTGCGGTTTAAATATATCGTTCTAGAATACACATCTCATAATTCATCATTTCTGTCGTAATTGTTCGATTCAGGTAAATATGCATTGAGCAGGTTATCAAAAATGTGAAAACACTGTATATCTTAAAAATTATGCAAAAATCAATTTCTAAAATCAAACAGCTATTAGAAAATTAGTACAAACTTTTTTCTTGTGCTAGGATAAATTTGTAAAGAGTATCACAGTGTAACTGTAGCCATGCGTGTTTTACTCTACTCGTCGGACTGATGCTTCTCGAACATTGTGTACCCCATGCCAATCATAAAAGGCGGCTGCCATCCCATCATCTCAAAGCGGAGGTATGATGCTGGCTGCGTCTTAAGCCGTGAATCTGCTAGTGCGGTAAACGCAGTTGACCGTATATCGTCCTAGTTGCCACCAAGATCCTGAGCATGTCGGACGCGCGACAGAGGTGATGGTAGCGGCTAGTCAGGACACGGGAGGTCGGGAAGACAGGTTGACCGGTCCCCAGCAGAGTAAAGCCCTAACCAGACTGGCTGCACGCCGATGCAGTATGGTGTAAAAAAGACTTCAATATTCGTCCTTAACGCAACACCAACCACACGATTGCTGCAATTTTGACCTTGTAGACGCGTAGTCACGCATAGCTTCGCACGAAATTTTCTTCTGTCTGGAGAGCCCTTAAGGGCTGTAACCATCTTGGCTCTGTGCGGGAATAGAGTCGAGTATCCCTGGCAAGACTGTGTGAGTGTGAGTTATTGTGAGTGCAGTGGAGCTCGCTCGCACTGGGTGACTGCCCAGGAGACCCAGTGCGACACATGGTTCCCACTTTAAGGCCTCTCTACTAAGATTTCCCATTAATTCTCTCACTTTTGTGTTCTTCGGGGATTTTAAACAAACTAGACGGACTGAAAACACTCGTTGCCACGTCAAACCCAGATGTCGCATGCAATACAGAACCTCGCTTCACTGGTTGTACCTCTTGGACTATTTTGGGCTTTACTCTTTACCGCTGCGACAGGGAGCCTGTTCATCATCGTGGTGCTGCAATTTATGTCACATCAAACATTCCTTCTACCATTATTGGAATCCACAAAGACACCCTTCGTGAGTGAGCCTTCACCCAGTGTGGTTTCCAGCTTAGTGGTAACCGTCAACTCCAAATCGGATGGTGCTACAGGATACCTAAAATTTCTCTGCAAAACAGTTGCCAGACCTTCTGGCCTCCCGTAATGATTTTATTTTATCTTCCTCAACCGTCCCTACCATCCTGCCAGGATTGTAATTTTCCCACCGTTAACTCTTCTTCGTCTCAAACTTCACAGTCTGATCAAAGCGCCACCTGCGAATTCTTCGAGTTTCTCCAAGAAAATGACCTTCAGCAACACGTCAACAGATCTACTAGACACAGACAAAACTCCAGCCTGTTAGAATTGGTCATTACTTCCTCTAGCATTCAAGCCTCCCACATCACTCGTACCCAATCCTCCACCACCACACACACACACACACCCAGTACCTTCCTAAACGACTGAACAGAGTGAACTGGACGTACCACTGTTAGAGACAGTTTGGCTCCAAACTTGACGTCGCGTGTGCGCAGTGATGTTGTGTCAGCCGTTTAGTACCTTCCGAAACTGCAATCACAGCTCAGCAAAATCAATAAGCTCAACAGAGCCCTCGTTACGTCATACCTTTAACGTGACCAGACGTGGCTAATTGATTGGACCAGGCTAGGCTAATGGATGTAACCAGGCGCTAGCAATGCCAAATTGCAAACAATCTCTGGGAGGTGGTTGCGGGTGGTTGCTAGTGTTGGAGCTTTTGAGCATGCGTGAGGTACCGGAAACACATTCATCGCTGACGATGGTTGACGTAAGCAAGCCACATCAAAATGGCTATAGTGGGGAATGAGCTGAACTGTCACCAACAGTGGTGCTTTTGGGGGGGGGGGGGGGAGATGAGGCTTAATGGCGCGTCGACAGCTTGGTCATTAGCGCCAACCTCAGTGCAGTGGTGCGTTTGGTTCGTACTCTTCGGTGCTTTAGGAAGGTACTGACATACACACTTGGACAACATAATGTGACCATGATGTTCTTCTTCTCGAGGCTAATACAATGATTATTATGCAAACTTTTCAGGCCCATCCACACCTAACTTCAGGAAAGCCGGTTACATACCCCTCAATGATGTAACCAACTGCAGCGACTGACCCACCGATCTTGAAGGTTGGGACATCCATATCCAATTAGAAATTCTTGTAGACTTCCTTCATAACCTCCTAAGTACTTTCACTCCATTGTCTAAACCTAATGCAGAAAACATCCACTTTGGCTCGATCAAATATCAGAAAACTGATGAACAGAGCAAAACGTGCCTACTGCCGTTTACGTCAAAACCTCCACTCCTCCAAATCATGCCGTTTTTAAAACCATGTAACCGGCTATTTACGTATAGCAGGACGCAACACGAGTCAACACTCGCGGTGCGCCTTGCTGTTACATAGATCTGCTTGTGCACCCCGCCAACCTCTGCCCAACAGCAGAACTTGGCCGAGAGCCAACAGCTGGGTAGCGAGCCAGCCCCACTGCTCAACCAGTTGGGACAGGATCGCACCTGTTAGCCAGTCGCATGACGTAATGCCTTATGCAACTCCTTTTTGTTCTCCGGAGTATAAATACTGCTGGGGGAACAACTGAGAGGCTAGTTGGTGCTGGAGAGGTAATCCGAAAGGATTAATCCGAAAGGAATAATCTCTGCTTACTACTAGGACTGGACAGACTGCAACCTGGACCAGTGCCTAATGTGTGATATTCTGTCTACAGAACCTCTAGCTATGCAGTAAGGAGTGAATTGGGCTTGAGCTTTTGTCTTGAATTCAATCGTCCACTCTATGAGTCCATCACATCCTCATGTAAATGAAGCAGTTTCTGGCCGCCGATTTGCTCGCTGTAACTTTGAGGAATCCCTCACCTGCAAAACAAAATTTAATCCCAAGACCCTTTCAGCCTATATTAATCGAAACAAGAAGACCACACCTGCTAGCTGCCTTAGGATACCTGGCAGGGTCATTTTACAAAATGATTTCGACATCGCAATGGAGTTTAATTCCTACTTTGCCTCACCACCGTATTGACTTCCCTCCCCTGCCCCCCCCCCCTTCTTGCTCCATCCATCTCTGTTCCCGTCGAGATTACTGACGTTAAACGCGCCTCTCTCATTTTAACAGACGATTGCTCTTGTGGTCCTGATGGCGTGTCACCACTTTTCCTTCAACACTGTGCCTCTTCTCTTGCCACCCCTTATTTCTTAGTTTTTCGAAATTCATTTCTCTTGCACTTTTTTTCCTTCACGCTGGAAAGATGCAAATGTTGTCACCCCCAGTTCATAGAAGGGCTTATCCCATGATTTTTAAAATTACCAACTAATTAATTTACTCCGTGTCACTGCCAAAATTCACAAATGCTTCGTTTGAATGCTTGTGAGCAGCTCAAAATTGTTTTTGCTAACCAACATGGATTCCTCCCAGGGCGATCTTATCAAACAAACTTGTTAAAGACAGCTCCTGTGACCTAATTATTATTTTTAGTCTTATGTACAGCCGTACCGGCTGAGAAGACTATTTGCAACGACTTTGTCCGTCCGTCCGTCCGTCGCTTTTTTTCAACTTCGCAACAGTACCAGAAATTGATGACCACTGTTTACAACGTTCGATTCAGTGTCAAAAGTTAGTTAAATAACATGGCAAATTAAAACATCGTTGCCTCCTTATAGCTAATACTTCTTCGACGTAACTAAATTAAATAATAACATTTCATCGTCGAATTGAAATCCTAAAGATTTGTGTTGACGCAGCCGTAAAAACAAAAACATTTTAGCTTCGTTTAAAAGAGTCTTGTCGCATTGTTCCATGAATGAATAGGCTTACGATCGAACCAAATTCTCCATTAGACCTATCTGCTACTTATGAAACTAAAACTGCCGTTAAAAAAATTAGGCCTAAAAAATGAAAATTAGATTTAAAATCACGTTACCATGGCAATGTCAATAGTTGCTACGAGTCGCTGCTGCAGCGTTTCTCCTGTCCCTTCCCTACTACCACTGATCTATATTAGGCTACGTTGCGCATTACGTTGTAACACTGTAACTGTGTGCGCGGAGGCATACCGTGTTGCAAAAATGAATAGGCTTATTGTATACAATCCAAATCTCCGTTAGTTGCTACTTACGAAATTAAAGTTGTAAATTAGGCCTAAACGCTGACAATTATGCCTAAAACGTAAAATTAGCTTAAAAGCTAACACATTTGTAACTGGCAATTCTGATGGTTACTGTTTTTAGATTATATAATAGAGATAGCTGTTGTAGTGCATGATAGAGGTGTGCGCTTCAACATTAGAAGTGGACGAACTGTACAGAAGACCAATGCGACTAGATAGTCGCTGTAGCCCCTTGTTTAATTAAAAAAAAAAGCTGTTGATCCTGTTTCGCATACCAATATGCTCCAAATGCTCAGCCTCCTCAGCCTTCCTTATCCCCTTATTGACAGGATCAGCTCTTATCTTTATAACAGACGTCAACGTGTGTCCCTTCGTAGGCACTCGTGCAACTGGGTCATAGTTACTCCCGGGATCCCACAGAGATCAGTTTTGGGCCCGCTCCTTTTTAACCTTTTCCCCGGTGATTTCCTTCTTACATCAGCTCCTTCCATCGGAGTTATGCCGATGATTTAAAGCTGCTTTCGCCATCCACCCAACACCTGATCTACCAAAAGGATATTGCCGTGTTTTCAGATTGGCCGTCTGAAAACGAAGTCCTTCTAAACCCTGAAAACATGTGATTCTGAATATTGGGCACAATAATCGACACGTTATTTACCATCTTAAAGCAGTACTATTTCCCCCAAAACCCGTCATTATGATATCAGCTCTTTGGTTGACACTTCCCTCAAACTTCACTCCAACACCGACAATTTTGTTTCCAACATTTTCAGAAAAGCTCGTTTTATTAAAAAAAAAAGGGTTTCTCCGAAGTAAAACTTTCTTTATTTTGTATGCTCTACAAAGTTTACCTTCGATCAATATACTGGATTATTGCTCTCAAATTTCACGCCTAAGTTATGCTTTTCTCATATGCTTGGAGACTTGTCAGCATCATATTACTAAGTGATGCTTGCCACTTAAATCCCACCCGCATCGGGATATTCTAAATCAACTTTCTCTTGCCACTGTCGACTCAAGATTCCTCAGAGATGACTTATGCTAACTACCAAATCTTACACCGTCGACCTCCAACACCAGGGGTCATCTTTTCAAGACTCGGGGGAATATCTCCTCAGGCCACATCCGTCATCGTTTTTTCCTCGTGCGGGTCGTGCTGTCCTGGAATGCACTTCCTACTCATGTTGTGTTTGCCACCACACTTAAGTCTTTTAAAAACCGTTCTCATCTTAGCCTTTGGGGAGGGACCAGTACATGTAGCTTCTCCTAGCTGGTACTGGCAAATTTCTGTTCTGTTCCAATGTGCAATGGCATTTAACCAGATCGGGAGTTTCCCTCACCCCTTTAATTTATAGCTAATGTATTTAAAAAAAAAAACTTTAAACCGTTGTAGAGATCCATCCGGCATCCGCAGCATTACCACCAAAGCGCCGTCATCCATGGTCCTTCGTTTGACAGCCTCTCTCTTCTAGCTGAATCTCTATGGGCCTTGCATGCCTCACTGCAATCTACCAGACGTTACTGTCAAAGTTGAACAATTGATAAAAGCTAACGATGTACAACAATACATCATCACCATGACAACCTTTTGTGTAGCCCAATTTACAGCCTTATTAGCCTCAATATTTCCCCATTGCCGTTTATGCTTCGACCACTGTACGTAACATTTATTTCGGTTTATCTGACTAGAATTCTTTTCTCCCAACGTTCCCTGAGACCCGATTTAAGCAACGTCATGACCCCAAAGTCTCACAATTCATCCTTTATACATGTAAAAGCTGCGATTAGACGGCTATTCTTGTATTAGTGGTGAGCATAATATTTTCCATCTAAACCTGAACAATTAACCCTCAATTGCATGGTATTCATTTCTCGGCCAAAAAACACGAGTCCAAGACACAGCACGAGCTTTGTGAGGAGTTCCCGGAGACCCCCGAGTAAAGCTAGCAGAGGCAGTCCAGTGGTCAGCATCCGCGCCTACAAACCGAGAGAATGCTGGTTCGAAACCCACCACCGACCCAACTATACCATGGTAGTTAAAAAAAAAAAAGTACCAGGATTAAAGATATGGGCAAGAAGAAACGGTGTCAGTCATCCTTATCGTACACTCATCACTGATCCACAACCATAGATCGACTTGTAGGTCACCCCATTACACCAGAATGACATCCCCAATCCCGGTATAATTTTGGTCCATCAGGGAATCGAAACCAGGCTGCCCGCGTGGAAGGGGAACCCAAAAAATTAAATTCAGTTACCATCTTAAATTTACGTAACAACTGATTTGCCAACTTAGGTATTACCACATACGAACCAAGACTTTAAAATGTGGCTGCATCTGTAGTACAAAAAGCCACAGATCTGGGCCAGTGGCGCATCCAGCAATTTTGTTTGGAGTGGGCAAAAAAATGTGAAAATAGGTCCGAAAGTACGCATTTTTAACAGTTTCAGTGATTTTCCATGCATTGAAGAAGCTTAATTTAAGAAATTGTCGTAATGGCAGCAAATTCCTGACTTAATTTTTCGTAGTACCGGGGGGGGGGGGGGGCATGAGAAGAAACACTGGGGTCGAGAACGAATTTGGGGTTTTTGAGAGCATTTTCGTGAGGCGAGAAAGAGGGACCTTCTTATATTAGTAGAAACAAATCGAGGTTCTTAAAGTTGCCCAGTTTTAATGTTAATCTCAGATCTTGGGAGGGGCCAGTGCCCCTCTCTGGGTACGCCACTGATCTGGGCACTGTAAGCCACCATAAGCTGGAACAGAATCTTAATACTGTCGAGGTTTGATGCGCTCCCAGCACCAGAAGGGGAGGTTTGATGGTATCAGTAGGGGAGAGGGACAATTTTGCTAGGTAATTACAATCGGAAATGTCTAGGATCTTTTACATGCCACATTCGACATGAGCAAGGCCTTACAGGGCTCATCTCGTCCCGAAAATGTCTGGAATGGCTATGGTCAGGCTCGTACTTGAAACCCTTGGAATATGAGATAGTCGTACTAATCTCCAGGCCACCTTGCAGTATTGAGAGTCTTAATACACTACACTACACCAACATCATCGACAAAATCTTATTTTAACAAAGCAATGCTAAAAGACGTCAATTTTCGGGCACGCGCGTGAACTGGCGTTGAAGCGTGACAAACGATTTCTATCTCAGTCGGCCTTGGATTGCAGATGTAATTTCTTCCTCGCATGAAGGTCGTTCAAGGCTGTTGCAGGGAGTTGCCTGGACCCTGGATCAATCGTAGCACAAGTGGTATTTTCTCAACAACGGTCACAATGTATAGACAGCGTTTTTTAATGAGGGTTATTCCTGAAAATAGTTACGACCACTCGTTCCATATTTGGCTGAACGAGGTCGTGAACCACAGAACGAGACTGAGATGGAGCATGCGTAATGTTATCATGGACACGCTGTCGTTTTCTACAGGTCATCCTTTATGCCACTACTGATATTATTTATTTTCTTGACGTGTCCGCCAAGGGCACGAACTGTGGGTACATGGGAGGTTTGCTGACTCGTTTGTCTTCTGTGGAAAAGTAAATGCACATTCGTAAACTGTAAACTTTTGAATTGCTCATAACCCTAGAGGCACGACATCTAACCTAATAATAGGACCAATAGAAAGTTGTAGGTAGTATTTCAGCAAGAGACTTGTGGATCGAAATTCAATTGCTGTCTACTTTTTTCCGGTCACAGTATGACCAAAATTCATCTGGCCCTGCAGACCCACAGCATTCGTTTTTTTTTTGTAATGCATTTTAAAAGAACATCATTCATTGAAATCGCCGCATAGATATATGATTGAAGTCCACCCTCCAGGAAAGCTAAGACAATATACTATACGTTCAATATTTTTCGACCAAACTTGGCCAGATAGTCGATAAGTATGGAATGGAAGATATATTTATACCAAAAATTATGTAATTCTGTGCAGGAGTAAAAGTAGAGAGTCACACGTGAATTTGAAAACTGTTCATTTGTTGTTGTTCTTCTTTTTCGTGTTGTTCTGCCACCGTTTCAGGAAAAAACTGCTGCACCTACCTAAAATCTGAAACATGATTTAAGCCAGAAATTTCGTTGTCCTTCATTCTCTAAGATACCACTTTTTCAATTGGTCGAGCCATTCCGAAGTAATAGGAGCATTGCATTTTTATTGTGAGCCCTGGCCCTAAGCCTTGCGCCCACTCCAAAACAAAATTACAATACCTACCAACAAGTAACACTAAGTTATAGGACACGGAACGATCAGTTTTATTGTTTTATATTGTTTTAAACATTGTAATTAGGCAACAATGCCAATCAGCAAACGCCAGCAAACGGGAATAATAAAGAAATGCTAAGAAAGAAGCTACACGGATTACAAACAAAAACGTCAAGTGTGCCGTAAAAAAAAAAAAGGTATGAATTAAGTTTCACTTTACTTGTGAAAAGAGACAAGGATGAACATTTCTGATTTTTAATAGCTATTAATAGCAAGCGGATCAATTGAGGATATTGCTTCTAGTTAAGTGCTACTGCGTGCTTTCAAAAATATTTTAAATTCATAACGCACAACAATACTTCAACAGATGCAATTTTTTCACTTCTTTTTTTTTTTTTTGGAAATTTTGACGAGCCTTAAGTCAGCCGAAGCCACTAATGCTTGTATGACTGAACCGGCTCAATTTTGAACATTACCGGATTTTTAGAGAAGAAGAAATATCTGGTATAGGGAGGTGCCAGCCCGGGGCCAAAAGATTGTCCCTAATTAGTAATTAGCCAGAATACATCCCATAGCCACTGAAGTTGCATGGTAGCCTCGCATGCTACCCTGGCCGGCAGGCCTGGCGGGGACTTAAGGGTTCGACCAGATCCACAAACCTCCAGCAACCAGGCTGAGCTCTCTCACCGCTCTTTCTAGTGTATTATTTTCGCTGTTGGCTAATATCCAATTTTCCTTAATTTTATTTCCATCGATTTATGTCTTGTTCAGTACACACTGATGCGATGCATTTGATAAATTCTTTTCCTTAGCAACAGCAGTTTCAGGCTTACCCATTCACAAGAATATGGGAAAATTACACGTTTATGACTCAATCGTTGCCTGGTAAAACGATGAAAATTTCTCGGGTCGTGAGCAGTTATATTTTGCTACCTGGCAGCGAAATTCTATTCCGACGATATTCTTTCGTTTCCTTGTTGCACAATTTCTTTTCAGCGTTCCTGGGCTTGCGGTTTTCTTCCTTTCGTTCTCGACGCAACACCACTGATCAGTAAATGTTATGGAAAACATCGCTGAAAGAGTCCCACACTGCACACACATACCGGCCTTTGAGAACACAGTTTACCTCCCGCCGTGACCAATAAATCGTGCGGCAATAGAAAATCAGGTCCAGGAAAAAAAAATCTTCCAATCTTCTCCGACCCACCAATGATTCTTCAAACAAGCAACAGGAAAACCGACGGAAATATGCAGTAGGACAGCCACGTATGAAAACGGCGGAATAATGGAGACGTCATATAAAACCCCATGGGGTTAGTTGAATAACTTGTCCAAGGTATTATTGATTTGGTTGGGAAATCTAAAAGGTAGGGCATACCATGATTATTATTTACAAAGTTAAAAGAATAAAATTTGCCTCTTTTCCAGAAAGAGTCGTCGTTTTTGCCCAGTCTATAGAGCAGTAACACGACGTAGTATTATTGTATATAACTCTATGCTGGAGCCTGAATGGGTTAGCTGCAAGGGGCACTGCAGAGAGAAACAGAAGGGCGTCATACTGAAGCCGATGCTGTGAAGAGTGATTTCTTAAACCTAAAACGCGCGATTTTTGTTGTTGGAGAAAACAACATTATTTTAAGCCTAAGAAGTCCGCTCTTCCGTTGTTTTTCCCTCCATTTTTATGTAGTGCACCTTGTAGTTATGCCCTCCAAAACCCATACTGGTGCAAATATGGCGGCAAATGTCACTGTTCTATTACAAGGTAGCATACTTTCAAACCATCACTGAAACAAACAATCAGATTATCGGCTATAAAACCCCGAGTGCTCTTATGAAATTTGAGTGTTTTAGCACGAAACACCTTTCCAGATTTAATTTCCCGAGACGAAAGGTCGAGGGAAATTTGTTGGAAAGGAGTTGAGTGCTAAGGGCTCCCGCGCACTTGGCGACCCGGCCCTGCGGCCAGTGGCTGTCGTGGTTAAAAAACACGGCGACGAGCCGCACGGCCGCGTCTGTTTTTCATTGATAATTCTCGATCACGTGGTGAAAAATGAACACGGAGAAATTACGTTCGCCCTGTTGTCGCCTGCACGCCGGTCGAGATCCCAGCGGCTGCCGCGATTGTCTGGCCGCCGCAGCCACGTGCGCGTTGCTACATATACCGTAAGCATTCTCATTGGCCGCAGCGACCTGGCCGCGGGGATCATAAAAGGCACAAATTATACATTTCGTAGAAGCACGAGCGGGATTCGGTTAGGGAACTTTTGTTTTCTATCCGCAAAACGATTGTCTGAATTAGTCTAATTTCGTTTTGTGGTTTCCATTTCGACTTTCGATTTACCAAGTAAAATTTTTATTTACGATGGTTAGTTTTTACGATGTTTACGCTGTCAAGATTAGTTTGTTAAGATTAGCTGGAACTAATATGGGCAATGTTTACCTCTGTTTGGCCTAGCGAGACTATCCCCATCCCATTTCTTCAACCAACATGTAATTTCGTTTGCTTCGGCGCAGGTGCTTCGTGTTAGGCCTAAATGACATTTTACCGCTGACACACCACGTCAAACGTGCCCTGACCGAAAAGCTTCTTCGTGTTTCCGTAAAAGTCCGACAATTCAAGACAGTGACTTCCTTGCCGTAATATGGGCATAACCACCACGAACGTTCCGAGAAGCAACTTCGTGTTTCCGTAAAAATCCGATGATAAACGAAGGTGACGTCATTTCCCCAATATGGGCATAATAAGAATGAAAGCGAAACTCCTTCCTCTAAGTGAGATATACTGTATAGATATATGGTTTGTTTGTCGGCGACCATTCAGAAACGAGTAAAGCTTCGATCTGTATAATTACTGAAGCAGAAAGCTCTGGTGTGGTATTTTCACCGTTGGCTTTTCTGTTTTATTCGACATCAGGGGGATGGTGCTTTCGGCTTTACTTGTCCGCGTCGGA
>JAHWFP010141549.1:0-11338 GCA_023313725.1 Lithobius niger | reverse complement strand
TCTCTCGGGCGCACTGGCTATACGGCGGGTAGGTTACAGGTAGTATACCGGGTTTGTTGCGAGAAAGAAATTCCCGATTCCCTTCGGTGTCTCTGTGACTTGGATGTGGAGTTGTTATTTGCTGGTGTTGGCCTTGTACCATGCATCGGTGACGCTATCGGCCAAGTGGTTGGCTTGTTGATGAGGACGGCGTGTGGGTCATTTGCTCAAAGCTGGTTGCAGCCATTGGACTAGTAGCGATACTTCGGTGATGAATTGGTGGGCCCTCGCCTTCGGGCTTGGATCTGCCATCCTGATCTGGAGTGGAGCCATTGGACTGGTGGCAAAAGACTTGGCTGATGAGCACTGTGGTCCCGACGTTCTAGGCTGGTCGAGCTGTTTGGACTGGTGGCGATGCTTTGGTGGTGAGCGACGGATCCCCCTTGCCTTCGTGCCGGCAGATCCCCGTTCTAAACCAGAGTCGACCCTTCGGACCGAGTTGCAAGACTGGTGCAAACGTAAGCTGTCCTATCGACGATCACCCAGTATTGTGAGGATGGATCCCTTGCCTTTAGGTTCGACGTTTCGTTCTAAGCTTGTTGAGCTGTTTGGACTAGTGGCTTTGGTGGAAATCGGCACGCCTTTCGAAACCAGCTGTTGGACTGAGTAAGCAAGACGAGCGGTGAGCAATGTCGTCCTTTGGGTGCACTGTTCTGAACTGGACGAGTTGTTTGGACTAGTGGCTTTGGTTGTGGGTCCTGCTAGCGGACCCCACTCCTCGTAAGTCAACCTGGACCGAATTGCGAGACTGGTGATGAGCTGTGTAAGTCCTCGATGTTGGGGTCGATGTTCTAAACTAGGTTAGAGCTATTTGGACTAGTGGCTTTGCTTGGTGATGATTGGGACGCCTTTCTAGCTGGGTTGAGCCGTTGGACCGAGTAGCAAAGACTTGGTGGTGAGCACTCGTTCCCTTGAGGGTGGGCTGTCTCTGAGCTGGTCGGAGCAGTTGGACTAGTGGCGACGCTTTGGTGGTGAGCGACGGATCCCCCTTGCCTTCGTGCTGGCAGATCCCCGTTCTAAACTGGGTTGAGCCGCTGGACCAGCAGCAAAGACTTGGCGACGAGCAGCCTGGCCTCATCTTCGGGCTTGGAAGGTTCTAAGCTGTTTGAGCCATTTGGACTGGTGGCAACGCTTTGGCAGTGAGCTGTGGGTTCGTCCTGTAGTACATCTCCAGAGTGCTGCCGGACCTAGTGGCAATAGTGGCGGTGGCCCTTTAAGCTCGGAGAGGTCTCTTGGAACTGGTCGGAGCAGTTGGACTAGTGGCTTCGTTTTGGTGACGAGTGGTACTCCATTCTGAACTGTAGCTGAGCTATTGGATCTGCAGCAAAGACTGGTTGGAACTTGTTGAAAGGCAGTCGTTTCGAGCGTTGCCAGTGCTATACTAAAATGGGTGTTTGACGAGACATTCATGAACTAGCTAGCTGACGAGGTGGCTAGGCGTCGAACATTGGGACGTTCGTGTTTTTCGACGAGTTCCTTAGTGTAGTGATCCACCTGAGGCCCGTCTTTCCTTCTGGTCTCGAAGGTTAGGCGATCGATGACTGTGGATCATGAGGGTGTGGTGGTGGGGCAGAGACCACTACTTACAAGCCTGAGGATGACCCTTACTGGATGATGACTTGGATGATGACTTGGCATGTGGCTAAGTCCAAAAAATGGGACTTTGTACTGAGGGGATGGACTTGGTCTCGACCATCCCTGAATCAAAAGAGACCCGCATACTAGCCAAGCTCCGCAATGGTGGAGTTTGGCTTTTTTTTTAACCCTTATGGTGACGGTTAACATCGCAATACCCAGAGAATTTGGCTAAGTCCAAGTCTTGCCAGACTCTGCAATGAGGCAGGGTTTGGCTTTTTTTCTGACCTTTTTTCATTACCCAATATGGTGACGGTTAACATCGCAATACCCAGAGAATTTGGCTAAGTTCCACCCAAAGAAAACCCCACACCCCGCCGTCACCTGAGACCTGGCATTCGTCGCGGTTTCAGGCTCGGATTGAGTACCTGAAGCCACGACGAATACCGGGTCCAGTGTCAGTGAGGTTTGGGGCTTTTAGTCTTTTCCTGAAAAGTCAAAGTCACAGTTAGGCAAAGGGAAAACATAATTCTGAACAAAGGTTACAAGGTTTATTCGGCGTTGGCTGTACAAAGCTATACAAGTTCAATGAAAATTCAGCCTAAAAATCGAGATCCAGGCGATCTTGATGCAGCTGCCAACAAGTTCGTCCACCGTGCCTTCTTCTCGAGCTTTCGTCCGTGCACACGTTCGTGCGACAAGTTGCGCACCACCAGATGGTCTCGTGCCGTTCCTGTCTGTACTTCCTGCACACCTGGCATCTGCGGCTCCTCGTACTCTTTTCGTGGCGATGACTGGTACCCAAAATGGCTGGAAGTCTTATGAGGCGTGTCTTGCGTACTCTGTTGATGAGTTGGTTGGCCAGCGATCTTCGGTAAGTCAACTGGGAGCTTTTGCCAGCCCTATTGAGGCCGCAGACCATGACCATGTTGAGCCTGGCATTGACGAGAATCTGGTTGAGCTTTTGGAAGAAAAGGTAGCGGTGCCATCTAATCGACCTCCTGCCGACATAGAACGAGGAGATGAGGTGATTGGCCATGTCCACGCCATTCATGGTCTCCGTGTAAGTCATGGCTGCCGGTGGACAAGTGACTAGGTGTTTCTGGCCCCCGATGAGTCTTCCGACGGTACATTTTCCGGCCAAGGGATCCACGTGGGTGCTGAGTAGAGGGACGGCCTTGGTGTCACACCAGATGCTCAGCAGTAGCCGGCCGCTCTGACGCAGGATACTGTCACCACGTTCGTGCTCTTTCTTGAATTTGCGCAACTCCTCCGTGAACTCGTATGGCATTCCGGCAGCATTGGCGCGTAGGCTCCCGCATCCGAAGGTTCCTAGCTTGGTGTAGAGGACCTGAAACAGCAGTGCCGAAGTGAAGCGGTTGTCACAGACGATGGTGTAACCCTGGTTGAGGTAGTGGCGCGCGGTGTAGATCGTTGTGTGAGCCATCTTGTTGTTCTCGAGTTCCTTAGCGGGGTCTTGGGCGGGGTCAATGGCCATGTGGCGCTTTTTTCCAATGTGTGCCTCGTCGTTGAGTATGTAACCGTCGAACGGGTCGCAGAGAGTGAAGTGTTCAAAGCCGACCTTGATGGGCTTCTTGGGCTGGTATACCTTGATCTTGGATCTTCCAGTGTATGCAGTCATTGACTCGTCTATGCAGAGAACTGATCCGGGGTTCCTGCACTTGCGGAATGCCTGGTTGATAGCCTCCATCATCGGTCGAACCTTCATTATTGCGTCCATGTCCTCCTTGGCCTTCTGCTCTTCCATGGCTTGCCTGGTCGTGGGCGATGGAGTCTGGGGATCGGTACCAGTGAAAGACGGTTCTTCGGACAGCCGAAAGTTGTTCCAAATTTGATTGAACCTTGTTCTGGTCATGGTCGATCTGATGGAGTGGTTTCCCAGGTCTGGGGACGTGGACCAATACTGCGCCATCTCCGGCAAGTCGTTGTAACCCATGATTATCAGTATTCCGATGAAAGCCAGCAACTCGTCTTTCGTCAATGGTACCCAAGCGGGAGTGGGATGTGGTTTCTTCCGTTTCGGCGATGTTTGGCAGGCTTGCGTGGTTGTCGTTACTGCTGGGTCTTGGCTGGAGTTGGAGTTGGAAGTGGCCTCTGCTTGTTCCCCTGGCTGAGGGAGTTGCGACGATACGACCGTTGAAGGTGTCTCCTTGGCAGCTGGCTCTTGGCTAGAGTTAGCCCCTGCTTCTTCCCTTTGGATTTGCGCTGGCTGGATCGGCGACGTTGACGACGAGGACTCTGACTGGCTCCTGAGTGTCTTGTCCACCTCTGCACACATCTGCTCTAGCACCAACCGTCCTGTGCTCAGATCTTCTGGGGGTTTTGTTCTCGAGTCTTCTGGGGATTGTACTGGTGGAGCGCTTGGCTGAGACTGTTGTTGGCTGAAACGGTGATTGACATATTGGGTTATCCTGGCGTGGCGCATCTCCTGGAGGTAGCAACTTCGAGGAGGCAATAATCGTGTCCTTTTTTGCTCGGGTGGCTCGGGGAACATATTACTTCTGTAGATCTTGTCGTACAGTACGACTCGCCAGCGTCGTTTCATGGCTTCTAGTTTACTCGGTTCCAGTGACGGTGGCGGTGATTGTGGGGGTGGTGGCTCGACTACGTTGGCTGTCGTTGTGGTGGCTCTTTCTTCCTCCTCATCTGACGAAACGAATCTACCTGAAAGACCCCGAGGGAAGGGAACGATTCCTCTTTTGGTTCGTCTCATAAATGGCCGCGCCTGCGATGTTGCGACTTTGGCTTTTGGCTTGGTATTTTGGCTGGACGACGAGACCGCCTCTGCTGGTGTGGGACGTAGTAGGACCGACCAACCGGGCTCATATGTGGGCAACGTCGCTTCTGATGATTGCCTTGGCATGGGAGTAGAGGTTTCTGTTAAGGTTCGAGGTCGTGGTGGGCTTTCTGGCCTTAGCGGTCGTGATGGACTGTCTGGCCTTGCTGCTTCCTCCTCACTGCTAGACGTCGTAAGGCAGGCGTCGGCATCGTCCTCTGACTCGGTTTCTTTTAGTTCGTCATCTAACTCATCCTCATCTGATTCTTGGCTGCTGCCTTCATAGTAGTCCTCATTTTCCTCGCAGTAATATGGGTAGTCTGATTCGTCCTCCTCCTCCTCGGCGACATCTGTTTCTGGCATTGGCGGCTGTGCTTGGCTTGACCCGGCTTCTTCCATGTGGACGTCTGGTTGTGGTATTCCCAGCTGTGGTTCAGTCGGAATTCCAGTGAGTGGCAAAAACTGGCAGTAAGTGATGTGGGGTGGTGATGGACGTGGCTCCCCTTGAGTCGAAGTCCCTGCATTGCCTTTTGGTCCTGGTGTGTTGGCTGACGTGACGTTCCGTGTGCTGCGTCTGGCATTGCTGGCCCTGTCGTCCATGAATTGGTTGGTCCTCCTTATGATGAAATCTGCAGTCTCCCCGAATAATTCCATGAAAAAATCCAATTCCTTGCTCTTCTTGTTGCATCTGCCAATGTAGCCCATTGGAGGTCCGGAGAAACCTTTCTTGTCCTGGTACTCGCTCAGCTCTTCCGTCCAAACCCGATGAAGTTGCCTCCGATTCTTGCCGGCCCTAGACTTCTCTACTACGGCGTAGCTGGGAAAGTCGTCCATCGGCGCCTCTGCAGCCATCATCCTGTTTGCCCGCTTCTGGTCGAAGAAATGCTTCACATGCGGCGGGTAGGCCATTATATACGGCCACGCGTGACCACTGCACATCGCTTCTGCTCAAATGTATGCAAGATCGAGAAGTAGTTGCCACATGACGCAACGTTGTGCAATATTGTGCAACACCCGCGGAACCCGCATCTGGGTGCGGGATAGCAGGATGTGATTGCACCACGCGGAAACAGCAACCGGTCGTGAAGGGCAATGGGCCTCAGATTGCCAGACACTGCAAGGGATCATCAATTGAGTGGCTTTCGATAAAGCCGCGTGCCGTTGTTGCGAACATGGTGTTTGGCATCGGAAATTAGGGAGCACGGCGGACAAGCCCACGCCTTGCTGCCCGACATGCGGGTTCGAGACCAAAAAAACAAAAAAGGCCGGAAACAACATGAGAAAGGAGTGGCAGCGTGGTTGTCGGATGTAGAATGGAATTTCCGAGGGAAAAGCTGATCAATGGACATGTTACATGGATCCCAGTTTGCTAGATGTTCCCGAGACAGTGTTGCCGAATGGTTAAGCTATCACCATGGTTACACTGAGTCACCCTGATTGCTGCCGATGGTAAAAATTCCCTTTATTTTTTGTAGGCGAACATTTTATATCTAGTTGAAAAATAGTGTTGAAAAATATAAAGCTCCATTTAAATATTCGGAATCAAGTGCTTCGGAAACGCGCTTCGCAATGTTGACGTAGTTTTCTCAAAGTGAAAAAGTTTGGTTTATTTAATCATCATTACATGCATGTCTAAATGAGTACTTTATCACAAAAACCGAAACTGAAACATATTTTTTCAGAAACCGAACCGATGTTAACAAAATATAAGGTAATAGCTTGCTTGTTTAATTCAAAAACTGAATTTCGTTTATAAATGGTAATTTTGTTTCTACATTTAACCGTCAAATTACGGAAAAGAAGCATGTCCTTGTTAACAGGACAAAACTTGCAAAACAAAGTAATAACGAACATAAACAAAATATACGCAAACTGTTGTTTTTCGAGTACTCCGCCTGTTGATCAAAAATCGCAAAAACCTCTCGTAAACATCGCTTGGATCACTGAAAGCTGACATTATTAAGAAAGCCTCGATAATAATGTAAACAACAAAATGCCAAAGCAAACTGGCGAAGGTTTTTACCGCCGCATTCGAAAGAAAAAACGGATTAGTCTGCAATCCAACTGACTCGCCGTTGCATAGCAACTAGATCTAGCAAACACGTTAGTGGTCAAACTATAGAAAAAAACAACGTGTTAAGAGCAATACGTGAGCCATTCACTGAGTGAGTACAGGGATGCCATTTCCTCCACCAAATCAAAATTTTATATTTTCCGTTTGCAAACTACACTTCGGATCCCGATGAGGAAAACATGTCCTGCATAATTAAGGAATGTGATAGTCAAAAAGGATCGGATAAACAGAATGTGAAACACGAATTCCAATTTCTCTCTATAAGCCAGATGAGGATTTTCCTGCACGTTGCCAGCATGCACACTGCACAGGGTCATCTGGTGTTGGGAGTGAAATTTAAGTTGGAGTTAAACGCGTACCGTTTATCCAACTGATATAAAGTGAGGTGCCTGCAGTCTCTATTCCTGATGGCAAACGTTGGCTATTTTAGGTTTGAGAGGGGACGTACGATACTTTTGACATAACCTACGTAAATTCGACTGGATAAATTCCATCATTTCTAGTAGGGTTATAAACTATTAAAAAAAAAAAAACAAGGAATAACTCCAAACCATCACTCAATCTCAAAATAAGACTTGAAAGGACGTGATAGCTATTTAGGGCCCTTCACTACCCGCTTTCTTCCAAACGTACCCATAGGAGATTCTGGCGATGAATGGCGATAAATAATTGGCGGAGCAAGCGAGCGAAGCGTATAGCCTGAACTGATACCAAATTGCAAAATGTTGGTTGGTTGATTTGACTTTTGTAGTCTTGAGCCCCAAAAAAGGTCGGGTTGGAATGAAATTTTCAAATTCGCTTGAAAGCCCAGAAATACTGCTAAGGTTGAGGTTATCATAAATCATCAAATACAATGCACGAAATTACACATTTTCGAATTTATCGCGCTAAAACTCACACACTGTAGATTTAAAATCCTGAATAGTAAAGAATTCTGACGTATTCGCTGTCCGTAAGCAAGTGAACTTTAAAAAATGTCAATTAAAACATAGTTACTTCAGTTACCAATCTTTTTTGACGTAACTGAACGAAATAATGACATTTTATAATTGCATTTAACTACTATAGGAAGGCAATCAATAGGAATTTACTCACACTCGCTTAATTTGAAAAAGGGATACTTGGCGGAATTCCCCACAACATGGCGACCAAAGTGATGTTTACAGGAGCGACATGATTCTGAGATTTGAAAACTCAAATCGCCTTAACATGACGAAGTGGTTTATATAAAACGAAAGTAAACAGCAGATGACTTATACCACAACACGAAACAATAACAGGACTGCATATATTATTTTTAAGATTCCTGGTAGCTATGGTAACTTGAAAATACTCAACCCCGAGTTATATGCATGTAGGGGGGGGGGGGTTGAGGCCTAATGGCGCGTCAACAGCAAGGTCATTAGCGCCAACCTTAGTCACACTGCAGTGGTCCGGGTTGCCACTGCGCCACACATTACAGAGGTGTTAAACAAACCCCAAATCTAGACCTTATCAAAAAGTTATAGGCTATACTCTTCTACGTTGCTCCCGAAGAGTACAATCAGGTTCCTTTCTCCATTTACAACGAAACTAGTAATCATAAATTTAGCAAAGGGTTTCGTTCATGGTTACTAACCAAGGACGAAGTTTGTTTAAATTCTCACTGGTACCACGAAATAGGGTTTGTTTTTGCATTAGTGAATTCCAGCAGCAATTGTTTGTTTTATCAATACATTTATACGTCGCTCTGTGTAACCACCTAAACCCACTTTCAAGTCACTTTATCTCAAACCACCTCGATACGTCGACGTAAGGAGTTGAAGCGCTTTAACAACCTACGTGTACCCACCTAAAACCCATTTTCTACGTTGCTCTAAGGACTGCTTCCTTGTAATTGGTTGAAAAGAGCGCGCGTAAACGTCACGAAACTAGGACGGCCACATGTTAATTCGTTAAAACGAAGTCGAAAGCCAGCTAGCTCAATGGGACTTGGGAATAAAGAGGGGTTTGCTTGATGGGGGAATTAGATACACACGACGCAGGAACCCCCGCTGTTGCTTTAACTCACTCCAACTACAACCTCCGTGTAACCACCTTTCTCCTAAAGCGATGTGAGTTCAAGTCGACGTAATGTAAAGCGACGTAAGATAAAGCGATGTAAGAAACCTCCGTGTACCCTCGGTCAGTGTCACTATTTACTGGGTCCTTTTTCGTTTTTGCTTCGATTTTTATATAAGTTTTCACAGTCTATTTTTTAATACATTTTGCTATAAAAGCCACTCAATTTAGTTATTGCCCCGCATTACAGTTGTTCTGAAGCGGGACCCTTGTTCTATGGTTTTTTTTTTGTAAGCTTGTATTATTACCCTTAATTTTTGTGTATTGTGTTTTCCCCCTTGGAGCTATAAACATCACATCTCTTCTCTAAGTAATTCTCTGAGGCTGATACTTATGAAATTAAAACGGCAGCTAATAAGGCCTAATGGTTCTGAGAGCACTACAATTATTAAAATGCTGTCTTTATACCCTTTAACATCTTTTGACCTATACAGTGTGTTGGTTACTATATTGAAACTGGGCGATCGCTGTTGTAGTATTTGACAGAGGTGTGTGTCTCTAAATTGTCGTCGGAAGAGGTGTAGGTAAAGTTTTATACCAGTGGCGGCATCGTTGTCAACCTTTGAATCGTTTGATTATTGTTAAGAACTGCTTTATTATGACTATTTTTTTTATCCAGGAAAAGTACTGCAATGACAGTTTATACTGCCTTCCATATTTAGTTTTACACCCTAAGCTAGTCTCTAGTGGGCCTCACTCCACTGATGCTATAGCTCCATATTTATTTGTACTCTTTATTAAAGATAATGCATTTCAGTCATGCTAAGTACGTTCATGTATGGTCTACCCTTGTAGATCAGTGGTCAAGGTGGTTCAGGCGTTGCCTGCCACTATAGCAGTGCTGCTAGCATATATGGCTCATGGGATACTGCGATATACCACACGAAGTACCCTGCACCACCTGTGGTGGAGGCTGGCTGCAGCTCAGGGGATAGAAGGATCCTTGAGTCCTCTTGAGCCTTACTCTAGGAGCTAGTCCCTAACTACCAGCAACTCTTCCTGAAGTGTGCCACTCTGCTACAGCCTAACCTAGAGCATCATTAAACCAATGACACAGTCTTCTAAGGACAGACCGTGTGGCCCTGGAAATAAACCCTGAATTCAACCATCCTTCAGGCTTACTTTCTTGAATTGGGTTTAGTGGGGTTGCAGTACTTTGCAATGGTTATAAACAATGGAAAAATTATCGGCGGCAGACGCAAGCCCAACCACCGGTGCTCACGTGGCGTTTTACTTTTAGCCAGTGGCGATAGCGCACATCTTTAGTGCGGGATGCAAAAAGAGGCTCCAAATAACGAAACCGAAAGTGGGAGCAAAAGCAAGCCTTTAAAATTAATGTGATAAGTAGCTTAGGCTTACTTAAAAAAAAAGCTAAAATGTCACAAAAGCCAGTGAAGAGCAGTATACTTAATGTCAAAAGGCGAAAAGCCTAAACTTAGCCGAATGAACATTGCACTCAGATTCTTATGGAGCATTAAAACGTATGGTAAAGTCATTAAACATAAACACAAATTTAAAATAAATATCCATTCCCTCCGTCTACAATAGCTCCAAAGCCCGTTTCCTAGTTATGATGTCATTTCAAGTCTGTGTTCGAGATTGAGTGCGTGTTCAGAGTAGTGGTAGAACATTAACCATTTTATAAATCACCAGTAATTACAAACAAAATGAAGTATAGCTCGTTTCTAACTAAGCCAGAGCTACTTTTAGGTACAACATTCTTCAGGTATAACAAAGTTCTTCAGGCATAACAAAGATCACAATAATTCATATATTGATTAGCAAACGCACTCCATACCCTGAGCTGCAGCCCCACTATCAGCATCGCCTATGCACTTTTCGAAATTGGATAACTGTTTACATTTGTACGAAATTTACCATATTCTAATATAATGCAATTTCCTTCGAATTATTTCGTCCGTTCCATTATTTTGATGTACAGAAGCACTGCAACTTTCCTGAAAATTTAATTTCCATTGACAAACATGTCAACAGAAGACAGCGAGGGAGAAAAGAGGACTATAAACTGAAAGGCCTCAAAGTGCTTCACCCTCTGGTTTGAAGGGAGTGAGGCAGAGTAGGAACCGTAACCTAATTTTGCCCAGCTGAATTCATTTCATGTGCCTGACCGACGAAGCCGCAACGATTTTCTCCAGTCCTGCCCTGCTGTAGTAAATGAGTTAACAAACTAACTTGTTTAGGAAATAAAGTTCTATCATAATTTGATCCATTAACCGAACTGTAGTTCGTTAGCACGATAACAAACGCGAACTTCAAAGAATTGAATCTTTGTAGCAACAACAAAACAGCCCTTATGGCAAATAACCGCTGAACATTCAACAACAAAAGCAGTAGAAAAGCTGACCCCCTCCCCTTCCTTCCAACATCTTCAAAAGAAGGTTTAACAATTGTTTATAATATACAGGGGGTTTAATGCCCCTGTATAAAGTATGGCAAGAACAAGACGGAGAGGTACACACAATTGAAAAAAGCCGACTTGTAGAATTAAGTAAAGTACAGTAAAGCCGACTTGTAGAGTCGACGTGTGTGCACTTCTTTAACGTGTTTTTCCATTTTCAAGTTTGAAATAATATTATAATTGTAATAAAACTTTTATTCAGCCGACTTTGTGAATGTGTGAGAAAAAAAAAACAAGGGTATAGTTTGTTAAGACGTACCAAATTGGCCGTCGCCATTAAGGTATTATTGTGACAGTTTGTGTGACAACAGGGCTAATGACCATGTGTTGGAAT
>JAHWFP010141548.1:27655-55826 GCA_023313725.1 Lithobius niger | reverse complement strand
TTACATCCGTATTTTATACGCTTAAGCGTTTTTTAATACTAATATCCCTTATTTTTTTCTTGTTTTAGCAAGAATAACCCAGAAAAGAACACTGTAATCACCTTAAAATAACTGTTAATGCCCCGCAATGATGGCACTTTGGGTATTTCATTGGGGTCCATGGCTTGTTCGATTTTTACTGTTAAGAAAGACTTGTGTACCAAATTTATGTTTTCTGCAAAATTTCTCCAAAAATTTGTTACTCCACTTAATGATTTCTGCCCTGTTGTCTACAATAATAAATGCTTTGCCGATGCGAATACTGCAGTAACATCAAAACCGTGTTCAAAAGGCCCTGATCGGTGTTAATACCTACATTTTGAGCTGTACAAATTGAAAATCGGTTCATTGGTTCGACTCTAGGTGAGAGCAAAAGTTTTAGCCCATTTGGCTTTCCGTGTCAAGAATAATGTAGTTACGTTAAAATAGCCTGCGAAAGGCCCTAGGCTTTGTCCATACCTACGTTTTAATCTATAGATCTTGAAAATCGGTTCTGTGGTTCGATCTCCAGGTGAGGACAAAGAGTCCCAACAGCAACATAATGATTTCTGCCCAGTGCTCTGCAATAATAATTGCTCTGCCGACAAGTATACTGCAGTCACATCAAAATCGGGTTCAAAAGGCCCTGGTCGGTGTTAATACCTACATTTTAAGCTATACAAATTGAAAATCGGTTCATTGGTTCGATCTCTAGGTGAGAGCAAAAGTTTTAGCCCATTTGGCTTTCCGTGTCAAGAATATTGTAGTTACATTAAAATAGCCTGCGAAAGGCCCTAGGCCTTGTCCAGACCTACGTTTTAAGCTATAGAACTTGAAAATCGGTTCAGTGGTTCGGTCTCCAGGTGAGGGCAAAGAGTCCCAACAACAACAACAACAACAAGAAATAGCCATGCTGTGGACGCCGAATGGTTTGATTGTTGTCATTAAAATTTGTAATGTGGTGAAATAGTTACGACACGACCCCAAATACCGAATTTCGTTGGTCTATGTCAATTCTGGTCGAGACTATAGGAGTTCAAAGTTTGACGTTTAACATGGAAGTTCATGCTGAGGCTTACATAAGGACCGCTACCGCGGTGCTTGATCTGAAACTAGTTGTGGCCGTACGCACCCCCCAGTCTCCTCCAGGTGTTTGGTCTTTGGTTTTAAATTTATCAAACCGAAGACCGAACATGTGAATGGCTCCCACATGTGCCCTCTCTCCCACAATTACTTTAACCCCTAATCCCCACACTCCTGCCCTCTCCCCCCATTCACGCTTGCACGCCTCCCCCTCCCCGAAAACGTCGCCCCGTGACATTCTCCCTTTGGTGCAGCCCCGGAAAAGTCGCTGGCGTGTGTTTGACTGAAGGCTAAAGAAAACGTATCACTGAGAAATCCAGCATCCAGTAAGCAAGTAATCCTATGTTTAAGTTAATCCTTTGAAACAATTCACCTCGGTACCGTGCATAGCGACATTGTTGCAAGCAACGATTGTTGCCGCCCACTTAAAAGCAATTCAACTCCTTTCTGGAAGTGAACATATAGGAAATAAATGCGCCTTTCCATCGTATCAGGCTGGCAATTTCGAGGCCCATTGGGGGCCTCGAAATTAAGAACCAATCGTTGTTTGGTTTAAAGTTGTCTGGTTTAGTAGACACAGGTTGTTTTTTGTTATTTTTTTAGCTCAAACGCCGACAATGGCACAGTCCACGCGACTAAAACTTTGTTGCCCGCTATTGTGCCACAACAATACCAAAAAAAAAAAAAAAACGAACCCAAAAACGGTGCGGCAGGTCTGGTAAGTGGCTTCATCTCTTCGAAGACTTTGGAAAAAAGTGTTATAACCCAAACTTGTAGTCCAAGGCCGTCAATAGACGGCGACATGGCAGGCGCCATCTGTTCGAAGACGTTGGAAAAGTGTTCCAATCCGAATTTGAAGGCGAATTCCGTCAACAGATGGCACTACAGGGTGGGGTACTTGATTGTACGACGGAATAGCGTGGCCGGTGACTTGGCCGCCTGCTCCGTATTATATATGTATATTCCAACATGGCAGCGGTTTTAGCTCTGCCATCTCGCAACGAAACGAGTCAATAATTGAATTTAGAAGGGATTGGGAAAATTGTTTCGTCAGGAGGAATTCTTTACCTTACTGTCATGAATTATAAAGGCCCATTTTGACCGAATCCGGTTACGTTAAGTTACGTTTTTAAGTCCGGTACCGACGGAAGTAACATCATAAAAATAGCCTAGGGGCTCGAACTTACGGCCGCCGGAGTCCTTCCGTTCATGTCTGGCTCGGCTTGACTTTGGCGTCTCCGTTCCGGCAGTGAGATAACGGTCAGCCAATCAGATTACGAATCACCGCACTACGTCACCGCAACATGGCGCCGAATCTGTTCGCTCGTTATGAGCCGATCTTTATAGAAACACGAGTTCCTCTGGTTTTACTGGATCAAGAGAAAAGGAGTATAACGACACGGGAGGGAGGAGGGGGGGATAACCCTAATTCGTGGAATGAAATCGATAACTAATTGTCTGGTAAGCTCACATCTACGTGTGGAAATAACTCCCATGTCTCGAGGCGGTTGTTTGAATGCTGTTTCGATGTGATGGTGCATGTTGGGTTTCGGTTTGAAGCGTGTGCGAGCGTGTTGTTTCAGCTTGAATGATGGGCTGCCTTTGCATTTAAAGATAAAAATAGAATCGTACTTGAATGTGAGAAAGTTTAAGAGGTTGCTTCTACGAATTATCTTTCATTTTCTAATCGTTCGTGCTGTGGATTTATGTTGTTTGGTTTGCTACGGGATTGTCTCGCTCCAGCGGTAGGCCGAATGTAGTGAGAACAACGATGGCTTCCCAACATGCATGATTGGCTGAGTTCTGTCGGCCGGCCGGTTGTAGTGAGAACACGTGCCGGTGCCAGTCGTTGTTGTTGACTGTGTCGGAGGTTGTAACGTAACGTAACCGGATTCGGTCAGAATGTGTCTTAAGACAGCAAGCATTTGCTCAAGAGTGACGGAATCAGCTGATCTAGGAAGCGTTGTTACCATGGCAACGATATACCTTTGCCATCGCGATAAAATGTCAGGTGCGAAAATGCAAAGGCGAGCCGTTCCATGAACGCGCCGGAAGCCGGCGGCTATGAGCAGAGGAAATACGGTATAAGATTCAGATTTAATTTCGGTTTTGACGTAAAACTAAGTGGCTTTGCGCTTTTTACTTGTCTTTCCTTTTCAGGCAGTAGGGTGAAATGGGTCCTATTCGTACGTTACTGACAAGCCATGAAATATTCTTTATTTTGAAAGCTGAAACATATATCTAAATTCTCCTGATACTTTAGCTCTTCTGCCATTGTGCTCTACATTTCTAGGAAGAGTGGTAACTCGATGGACACTGGTACATGCTGGTGAGGACGGGGGCTGGGGGAAGGAGGGGGTTGCATTGCGTTGCTTTTACGGGCAATATTTTGTTATTTTTTAGGGATCTTTGTCACTTGCAAGACTGCTTCCGACTGTCCCGGAAACAACACCGTTTGCTCCCGAATTTCTGTCAATTTGTGCGGTTGTCAAACTCGAGGAAGTATTCTGGCCGACTGCACGAGTTATGGACCAGTTTCTAAACTCTCATCGGAAAAGGAGATGATGTTTTTGCCTGCCACTGACTTGGACAGAAAGAAGGGAATATTTCCCTTGGTAATTGCCGGATGGTTCAATTGTCTGGATCGCTATTTCAAGAGGTTTGAGAATTTCTTGAATGGCAATTACGGTAACACTCACTTAGATATCTTCCTATCTTATCTATCTAATCTAGTTGCTATATCTATCTTTTCTAGTTGCTCTATCAATCTTGTCTAGCTGGTCTTATCTACCTCACGTATACATGTTGTTATATATTTTATCATCAGTATGTCTTGTCTATTTATCCATCCAATCAAGCAATTCCGGTTAGAGTTTTTGTTTTCTTTCTGCAAAATGAGCATCATGAGGACTTGCACTGTAAAAAACTCCGGTGAAAAGATCACACCACTGCTTTCTGCTTCAGTAAATATACAGATCGAAGCTTTACTGTTTTCTTAATGGTCGCCTACAAACAAACCACAGATCTATACAGTATATCTCACGTGGAGGACGCAATTTTGCTTTCATTCTCATTATGCCCATGTTAGGGAAATGTTGTCACCTTCGTTAATCATCAGACTTTTACGGAAACGAGATGACGTTTTTGTTTGGTCAGGGAACGTTTAACATGATGCATCAGCGACAACACGAAACTGCTGCGCTGAAGGAAACGAAATTACAGACTGGTTGACGAAACGTGATGGGTCTAGTAACGCTACGCCAATTAGCGGTAAATATCGTCAAGATATTGGCTCCAACTAATCTTGACATCGTAAATATCGTAGAACTAAACATCGTAAATCAAAATTACTTTGTAAATTGAAAATCGAATCGTAAATTGAAATCGAAACCGTAAAACGTAATTAGGCTACATCGGAGAATCGCTTTACAGAAAGAAAACAAAAAATTCTCAAACTGGCTCGTCCTTCTGTGAAATGTATAATTTGTGCGTTTTAGCACTCAAAACTCCTTTGCAACAAATTTCCCTCAACCTTCGTTCTCGGGAAATTAAATCTGGAAAGGAGTTTCGTGCCAACACACACAAATTATCGATTTCATAGAAGCTCTCGTGGTATTATAGCTGAGTATCTCCTGATTTGTTTAGCCAACAAATCAGCTAATCACAGCCAACATATTCTGAATGGTCTACCAAGCGGCAATTAATACGTCATAAGCACTCTACGGCAAAGCGATACACAGGAATCAAAACTAGTGGCACCATACAAAACCAGAATTACACACTTAAACGTGCTGAAAAGGCTGAATCAATCAATCGCTTATAAAAGACAGAAGCCAAGTTAAGAAATGAGATAGGTTTTAGGTTAAGTTACATTTGATTTGTTTTCATTGGGACGTTTTCTGTTTCTGAGTCATGCTGACTACTGCAAACCATAACGCCTTCGCAAGATGGCGACTGAAGTGGTATGTTTATTTCTATTATGGGTAACGCATAACACTATAATAAATGTTTCGCAGGAGTTGAAAAGTGTACTTACATGTCCGCAAGCATCTTCACTCAAGGAATGGTCACTTGAACTTATTTTAATGCTATTTTAGCGAATACTGAATTCGTTTCTATAGCAACCAAGATTGCAAGCAACATACGCAAGCTTAGGCGAAAGTTGGCTTGGCTTGCGACTGCGCATTGGTGAAAAGACTTGAGATTAATGAGGAATGGATCCCAGAGTAAAGATGTGGATTCAATATGAAGAGTATCTTCATTTATTCCCAACTTCTACAAGCCCTGGGTGTAGTCATAAGTCTTTCCGGCAATTTACCTTCTTAATCTTTATTTGTACATCCGTTATCAGGAAGCCATACATTAACCAGAAGGCATGATAAGAAATTAAGAGCTTTGCCGTTCAGCACGCAAGACGAAACGTAATCAAAGGCGGTACCACTAATAAATTCTATTGTGTTCAGAAATACCTAGAACCTTTCAAGGCAAAAGTAGTTTTGCTGTACTTCAACCAGTTTCACGTTCGGTTAGAGGGTGAGCCGGCATTTCTACGGAGGGGCAAAAAACAAGCTCGGTGTTGATTTTGTTTACTTCATTCCATATACAGTATGTCCCGGAAGTCCCTTACCAGTCAAATAACTCCTTTAAGACTTGGATATAGGTTGCCGATAATAGCATACTCGTATAGGAAGTCATCGATGGCGAATTCGAAGATGCCATCCAAAATGACCTTGGAGGTCGTATTCAAGGTCATCCAATTTGTATCTCCTAACCTACGCAAAAGTAGGGGCATAAAGAAAATTAGAAAGTTGCGGGGGATCGTGCTACTTGTACAACACAGGAAGCATAACAAAAATCGAATGCAAAACAAGGAAGATATTGACGAAAGAAGTTGGGTGGTGCAGAGAAGCCATCCATGGGGCAGCAGGAAGTACAGAAATCGCTGAACCATCAACCTAAACAGTAACAAGGATAGAATTCTTGCCTGGTTTTGATAATAATGCAAAATAAACGCTAGTGGTAGATTTAAGGCAACAGGACCGGATGGGCAAGCCTTGAACGGTTTTTTTTTCAAATTTGTTTTCTTAATTTCCGGTTAACCACTTGTCGGCTTTTCCTGGCTTGAGTATCCGTTCCCAGCATTTACCAAAAATAAATGCATGAGTTTCGATGCGTTTACCTATGTGCATTTACCAGAATTTAAACCATGGTTCATATTAGTTGAATTTGGGACTCGTACAAAACGGGGTCTTTCAGGACTTGCCCACCCAGCCCTTTTGGCATAAATCCTCCTCTGGCGTTTATTTTACAGTATTACCAAAATCAGGCTAGAATGCTATCTTTGTTACCGTTTCATTTGATGGTTCAGCTGGGTCTGTATTTTCTGCTGCCCCGAGGATAGCTTCTCTGCATTACCCAACTTCTTTCTTTAATATCTTCCTTGTTTTGCATGCAATTTTTGTTCTGCTTTCTGTGTTGTACAAGTAGAACGATCCCCCACCACTTTCTAATCTACCCTATCTTGCGTAGGTTAGGAGATACAAATTGGATGACCTTGAAAACGACCACCAAGTCATTTTGGATGGCGTCATACGAGTATGGTATTATCGGCAACCCATATCAAAGTCTTAGGGATTTATTTGACTGGTACGGGACTTCTGGGACATACTGTATAGTTATATAGTTGACTTTGCGCAAGTAATGTCTCGACCATGCATTTCCACCATTGATGATCAAGTCAGTTGCCGATATTTACTAATTTCTGAGTTAAGTTCCACAGAACTTGTTTAAAAGGATAAACCACAGTTCTGTAGGACTGATCTCGGAAATTAGTCTAGGAATTCAAAGTAACTCCTTGAGGACTTCAGCCATTGCCGTTGTCCCAGCTTCGCAACTTGAGTGTGCCACTAAGGGTTGAGTCTTGCTGTACTAAGTTACAGGTGAATTTCCAAAAGAAATGACAAAACCGGCAACACCTCTGCTTCTTGAGTCCCAAGATGCATCAAATTGGGTGCAGAAAAGTCCGATCTTGGCGGAATCGTAGTGAATCTGAATTCCCTTCAAGTTTCTCCGTGTGCGTTTTAACATGGTGAAATGTGCATAACAGGGGCTTGCCGATTTTCTTGCAAGTTGAACCGAGTTGTAAATTATATGTAGATGTGTATGAAATACTAAAAACATTATAGATCTATGTATATCGAGATATGAGGTTTTCTCGACAGGTTCAGATTCTTCATGTTTACCCAATATTTTGAATAGGCGAGACTGTTCCAAAAATAAGTAATAATTTTGCTAGAATAATGTTCTAGCAAAGCAAAATCTTGAGATTTATCCCGAATGCAGTAAGACTTGCTCAAGTTACACGGTTTGCAATATTTTCAATTTTGTAGACAATGTATTTTTGGGCCTTGACTTATATACCATTTCAAATTGTCTCGCTGGGCGTTGAGAAATTTTCATAAATATCTTGGTTTATCTCAACAGAAATGTAAGTCTAAATCCCCAGAACGTTGTATGAAGATACAACGGTTATAGTGGATTAGATTGGATTAGACCCACTCGTCAAAAAATGAGTGGCACACTCGAACAAGTCCCAACCGGATTCGCTCAAATCGTAAATTCTTCCTCCCCCCCTCCTACTCCTCTTCCTCCTCCCTTTTAATCCCTTGCCAAAACTGGATGCTAAAAATAACCTTATCACCGAGAAAGTCAGCATTTAGTACGCAAGAATGCTCCTGCTGTAAGTCAGTTTCCGTGATTGTTTCCGCCAACGTAGAAACAATTCACGTCTGTACCACGCACTGCCAAATTATTGAAAGTAATTTATCTTCATTTACCGAGGTGTCAACGCTCGCGTATGCAGTGATTATTGCCGTCCATTTTAAAACAATAATTCAACTCCACACTGGACAGTCGTGCCTTTCAACCGTATCAGCCTCCCAATTTCGAGGCCCGTGGGGGGGGGGGGGGGTAAGAGCTCGAAATTAACAACTTATCGTTTGTTTAAAGTTGTCCGCTTTCAGACGCAAAACGGTTCATTTTTTAGCTCATTAATAAAAGTCCAAAAGCCAAAACCTATGAACTGCCGACAATGTTACAATCCATGGAACCTTAGCCCTCCGACAATGCCACACTCCACGCGACCAGACACAGTTTGCAAGGTAGCAATGATACATAGCGTGCCCTGCAATTATAGTCGTATTTAAAGCTCTTTCTGCACGTGTTTCAAGTAATAGGTTTTCACTTTGGTTGTGGGGGTTCTTCATTTTACCGGAACGAGTGTTATATTAGTAGATTAGTTTAAAGCCCGAAATACGTTCATGAAGAAGCGTAAGTGAGCGAGGTCGCTAACGGCTGGAAGACTATGGGCTCTACTGACTACGCAGTATTACAAAATAAAAGACCAAGGCAAGTGTCTTCACCTCCGACGCCAAGAAAATCCCCAAAATCCTCTTAACTGGCCTAACAAAGAAATTTTACCTTGTAAATACTTTGGAAACGACAGTTTTTGTGAATACTCCATCTGCCTCTCTTCTCCCTTTTCCCCACCTGCCTCCTCCCCTCCCTAACTTCTCTCTTCTCCTACTTCACCCTGCCGTCTACTACTCCTCCTCCCATCATTTCCCCAACTCTCCCCCTCTCCTCTAGTTACATTTCTCGTATTTCTGTGTGGGATATTCCACATTACAGTGATATACCAAGCAATTACATCTCCCTCCATTTTCTCCTTCCCCCAACCTAATCACTCCCAAACATTGAATAAATACAGATGCAAACGTGTTAGCACTTTCCTTTAGCCCTTTTAGGTATCCAACTCATTCCTATGAATCATCATCATTTAGTAATAATCATTTGCCGTTATCTTTAACAAAAGTGGGCACATTGGGGTTAGTATTTGTTTCAAGTAATTCTTGTTCGTTTACCGAGGTAACGGTAGTACACCAAGCAATAAGCGCTCAACAACGGCCACGCATGTAGTTAATTGTTACGGAAAGCATTGTTTAATAATCCTTGTAAAACTCTTTCATTGTCGGACCATTGTTGCAGCAGTGGATTTATATCATGATTAAACGAGTGCGGTTAACGCTCGCTAAAACCCTTTGACCCTTTTATATCATGAAGACACACTGCTGCAACAATGAAGCCGGTGTCTTACCACTAGTAGGAACCACGGCTAGGCGTGGGTTTCTTACTTACGTAAGTAAGAAAACGAAGGCCACTTGTTCATACTTGTGTAAGTAGATCTACTACCGCTAGCAATGTTTACGTGTCAATGTTTTCAAAATAATACATTTATTGCAGCTGAAGAATGACCCGAAGGAAAGACTTAAAATTGATTAAAATAAACAAATAAAGGCATTCATTGCAGTTATTCAGTTTTTAAAACGGAGTTGCAGCAAAAACATGCCCGCCAACAATGACTCGTTATACTATCACAGCAATGACTGGGTTACTAACAATGCAAATCGTTGTAGTACAAATATGTTCGACGATGGTTCGCCACTCGGGTAACCACCAAAAGGCTTACCTTATTGTTGCCGAACGCCATCGTCGTACTGATACTTATTCTATTCTTATGCTTATTCCTATCTTTTTTGAGGTTAAGTAATTGTTACGATTGAATTATCTCTTTATCTTAAAAGTATAGTACAAACGAAGAACAGAAAACAATTTTTGAGCACGTAATATTTAGTATCACAGAATATGTACTATGCAGTGTACTTATTTTTTTTTCAACTTGGACTTAATTATTGTTGCAGATGCTGCAGACTGGACGTTCACAGCTATTACGACTGGCTTGCTATTTATTTTCATTATACTTCCCTTTTTGTGTACCTTAATGTTCTACTTTTTGGCAATTTGGTTGATGCCCTTGTTTTGGATGACATGTGAAGGCATGCGGTAAGTTGCCTTAGGTTGTCATATAACATGCAAGCCCATTATCCGAATGTTAGAATCGTGGTGACGTTTGGGCGCCTACCTCCTTTGGAGCATAGATAGGTACGCAGACTAGTCTGAAAAAAGACTAATAATCATTTGATTTTAAGAAACTAATAAAGGTATAAAACACCGCTACCACTCAAGATTACATACATAGTGAAATAGGCAATTTAACTCAAGATTGTAACCCGGAGTTCAAAGAGATCTTGTATGGGCACTTAAACATTAAAAATCAAAGCATAAAGTTGCCGCCTAAACCACACACAAAAAATTGACAATAGAGTACATACAGAGAAAACTAAATTCATAAAATTGCTTTAAAGCACTAGTAGACCCACTGAAAAGTAAATGATTAACAAAAAAGGACGTGTTAAGGAAAGGCCGTTTCGACATTTTTGATCTCTTATTTACTCGCCAGTTCTCTATTTGCCATTTTATACCAGCATAACTTGTCAGTTTCGATAGCTCTTACATTTTAAACTATAACTATCTTTAATCAAAGAGGACCTGTATTTTACGGGTTTCTTCTCTTAGAAAACCAATTTTAAAAGACTATTTCGCTTTAAACTCTCGTTTAAAATAATTTCTTAAAAATCTCACTTAAGCACACTCCCGTGTCATTTTAACTTGACAATGATGCGTAAAGAAGAATTTAATAATTTTTTTTAATGATACGTAGAAGGAATATTAATGGGTATGTTTAAGGCTCCTTCCTTAACCCTCTTCTTAAAAATACTAGTAGTAGGAATATTACTATGCAGTGGAAGTGTTCAGCCTGTGTTTTTTAAACAACTTCAGCAGCACAGTATCTGCCTAGAAGCGCTGCTTGTGTGGAATAGGGGCTCTTACAATAAAATATTATTAGGCTGTTAAAAAAAAGCAAGTTTTTCTCGGGCGAATTTTTTTGGCATACGGGAGGGCAATTTTTTATTTTATTTTTTTTTTGTGTGTGAAGGAATTAAGAAACAATTTCTTAGGATACTAAATTTCTAAAAAGAAATACTCAAACTTATCACCTATTGCTGATATTAAAGTATGTATCCTCAGCAATTCATTTGGGTCAAAGTTTTTTTTCCCATATTTAGTTATAATTTTTCCAATGCAAATATTTGAGTAGCTCAATTCCATTATGCCTGCACAAGCCACTTTACACGGCACACTGTAACACATCGAAAAACCTTATGCGGCAGGTTTTAGCATGTGAGGTGATGCCTGAGAAAAAAATTTCTTTTTTTAAATGGCCTTAAATAAAATTTTACAGCGAGTTTGTCACCTTTATTTCATTTGTTTACATACGCGTCAGAAACATTAAAAAACCCACAACTTCACAGCAAGGTCAAAAACTTTACTTAATTTACTGTGTTTACCACTTAGAATTTCAGCATTAATAAAAAAAAACTTGGGTCTGTTATTTACCAGGCTTTGATTTCCTTTTTTATTAATCCATAAGTCCCACAAATTAGTAGAAGTGTACAACAAAACCTTCGAGATGCAGTAGTCCTGCCTTTTTTCCAAATTTGTTGCTAAGTATACAAGATAGTGCTTTGTGTTTGTAAGCTTTATCATTTATTATTTTCGTTTCTTGGTGTATTTCTTTCACAAAAACGTTTTGTAATTCTTGCCGAACTTTAAAATGTGTGTTTTCTTTTAAATCCTAGAAGCAGAACTGTAAAATTCTTTCTCAAAAGAAAACTCCTTTATTGGTGAGATAGCTCACTTGTCCTATCTACAATACAGAGTCTTTTCCCAAACAGGCAGACACCTGATAATCTTGCACAAAAGAACACCATCCTTCTTCATGTAACTCCTATTACATCAATATCACTTTTCTTGCCTAAATTCTATTGCATAAATTATAAGTGATTTTGTGCCATATTCGTCTTTCAGCCGACTGACTTTCGTATGATTAATGTAATATTAAGATTCAATTTTATTCAGTTTCAGAACTCCTACCTCCAAATTGGAGAAGAAAACTGAATTACGGCGCAAAGATGGCTATTCATCTCTTCTCCAAGTTTAATGGAACATTCTAGTGGGAATGTGTACGGGAATGCAAATGTAAAATAGTAGACGCCATGCCGTTTACGTTATGTAAAAATAAAAAAAATAAGAGTTTTGTAGGTTTGATTGTAGGTTTGATTTTCAGTAGTTTTGGTAATTGTACTAAAAACAAGTTACGAAAGTGTGACGTTATGAGCAATAGTCTTGCATAAGACTGTTTACAATAAATTCATTGTTTTGATCTCAGGTACCTTAAGCCTTACCATAAATATCAAACGAACCCATTTTTTTTTACTAATCATTGCTCAATATTCATAGACGGTCAATTTAGTAACGATGTAGACGACCGTCAAATTTCGCTCACTCATTCAGTGCAAAACCCCTCTATTAATGGGCCCTAATGTTTGTAATTGGATTTCGCTGGTCAGTTACAGTTCTTGTGTTCGTCATTTTGAATTTACTGTTATTTCCTCTAATCGTATCTTAAACAATTCTTCCTCTTAACGTTGCCTCATTTAGCACCTGTATCGTTGTCACGATAAGCATTTTTTTAGAAATATTCGTACTGTGTCACACTGGTGGAACTTACAAGTTTAATGTTCATAGTGGCAGAAAGCTCTAACAGCTATTACTTGTAAGTGCAACACACATTACGAAGCCAACACTGTTCAATGCATCTTACCATTATGTGAGATATTGCACGTCTGTCAAATTGCCGCCAACACTGGAATTTGTTCAGCACCAACACCTACACAGTGAATGAAGCAAACTGTTCAAACCAATTAGAACCACTCGTTGAACACAGGGCACAGTCCATCCTTGGTGTAAGTCTATTGTCCCAGCAGATCAAAAATCCGAGAGAGTCAACTCAATTGTCAGTTGATGTTGGTGTACAGCTCTCAAAGTTGGACTTCTGAAACTCGGTAGGGATGGTGCAGGCTGCAACCAGGAACCAGTGATTAATATGTGATACTCGTGTACGGAACTCCTAAACCATGCGCAACGGCTGTTTGCTGTGACGTCACCATGAGTTAGTCAATGACGAACGAGAACAACGACTGTTTGGCCGTCTGATTGGACTAGCCCAGTCACGTGATATGCACGTCACAGCAAACAGCCATGGCGTGTGGTATAGTTGTGCAGTAAGAAGTTAATTTGGATAGAGTTTTTCTTTCAACCAAGTGTCCACTCTCTGAGTAGTTACATATTTTGGAGGTCTACTGGGATTACCTTTACCTTCAGGATAGAATATTTATGATTTCCAATCATTCGGAATGGAAATAAACATGAAAAATCAATGAACAGAAGATTTTTGCAAATTTCTTTTGCAAGTGAGTATGTTCACACTCAACCTGAGATGGTATCGAGCTTGTCGGTACCAAACAATAATTAGTACCACTAGTAGTAGTAGCACAAACACTAGTCAAAGAGCAGCAAATGTGCAGAGACCTAGTGCCACAAAAGAGACTAAGAAGTAGCGGAAAAAGGAATGAAAGCTTTTTGATGATAGCTTTGGGAATTGTTAGGATACCTATGCCCCAAGAAGCCATAAAATGCCGAGGAAGGTTGCTGACCTGGTTAAACAAGGTTGTGCCCCGGAAAAACCTTGACTGACAGCAAAGGTAGGACCTTGAAAAGGCAACCTAAAACTTGTTTTTGCACTAAATGTACGGATTTTTAAAGGACTGGATGGGGAAACTTAGGGTGGTGCTGTATCTTTAATTAACATTAAAGTGGCAGGACAACTATTCTTAGTGCTACTCGACACTAGATACAGTTCGACTTCATTTCCTGTGCCAAAGCATGATCTTTGCAGGCAAAGGGCATAAAGTAATGCAGGGAAGGTTGTGTCAAGTTTGTACTGGCGGTTGGAAATATCTAAGGGGAAGGGTGTTTGATATCGACGATCAGGTGACCCGGTGGTTGCTCTACCTAGCAATTTTTTTAATCCTGAAAAATGAAGCTGAGAGTGTAATTCTAGGGAGAGATTTTTTGGGTCGGACTGGCCTCATACGGGACATACAAAAAGATGGCTGGGGGAAGTTGACTCAGAAGAACAAGAAATGATTTCTTTTGCTGAGTTAGGTGGACGAAAACTTAACAATTTGTGCAACTGGATGTAGAGGTGGAGAGAGAGCAGCGTGCTAGGATGACACCCTGTTTGCGGAGGAAATATTTCTGGTGCATTGATTAAATGCACAACGCAAGCAGCGGAGAAAGGGTTTAAACAGTTTTAAACATGTTTTAATATCTTAATAAGACAACACTCATCTCTACCAACACAGGATCGAATCAAACCAGGCACATGTCCAATTGATACATTTGCCTCGCAGAACAAGAAACAACGAGACTACTGTCGGGCATTAATTAAAACCCAGACGCGTGAATGGGTCAGGAATAACTTCAATAAATTCCCAGTGTTCACTTGGGAACCTGTACCCGAAAAAGGGTAAACCTGGGGCAAAAAAAAATAGCCTGAATTTTCGTCTTTTGAATGCAAAAATCATGAGGGACAGTCTGCCGAACTTTAATGCCAGCCGGGTATTTCCACGCTAGACAATGTCAAGTGGTTTACAGTTCTCAACATGGAATCAGGTTTCTTAGTACACAATGATGTGTACTCGCAGTTATCAGTTATCTTTATAATTACTAACAAAAACGTCAAGTGTACCGTAAAAAAGGGGGTTATATGAATGAAGTTTAACTTGTTAAAATGTACACGGATAAAATTAGGATGATTTTTAATTGAAATAATCAAATGTACAATAGAGAAAATTGTATTTGTTTAAGTGCTGTTGTTCTTTACGTTTTACAGCACTTAAACAGACGCAATTTTCTCGTTTGTACATTTGATTATTTCAATTAAAAATCATCCAAATTTTATTCGTGTACATTTTAATAAGTAAAGTTAAAACTTCAATCATATACCCCCTTTTCTACGGCACACTTGACATTTGTTAGTAATCAGTGTACCTCTTGTACGGCTATGGCGTAGTGCTACAAAGGTTTATCATGCATTTTTTTATGGATGCATTGTTGCTGGCCACTTAGAAACAATTCAACTCAGCTCTGAAAGCCTGCATTTACGAAATAAATATGGCATTCTATCGTTTCTAGCTGCCAATTTCGAGGCCGGAAGTCTTGAAATTAATAACGTAGCTTAGTTTGGTTTAAATCTATATGCGTTTAGCTGAAACACGGATTCTTTCAATTCAATTTCAATTTATTACAGAGGCCATAACCCTCAGTCGTACGTCCCATCATAACTAACTACACAACTAAATGCACAACCACACAACTAAATACACAACTACTCAACCACCACTGCCATTGCTGCTGGTACTGCGGCACTACTACTTCCCTCCGCACGTCACACTCCACTGCGCACAAGTCTTCCTCCCACCTTCTCTCTCCCATAAAGGGAAAGTTCCGGTGGGCTCCACCTACGATCAGACACCCATCACTGCACCGCACTACACATCACTATGGTACACACATCACACTGGTACAGCTGCAGAACTGGAAACTGCTGAGGGCTCCACTGCGCACTCCACTGTGTTCAAGTCTTTAGCCCCGTCTCTTTCCAACGTCCTGGAGCATACACATCGCACTCCTGTCACATCTCCACTGTGCACAAGGTTCCTCTTGTAGTGGACTTACAAGACTCCAACTCATGTACACTTTCCTCTTGTACCGGACCTTCTCATCTTCAGAGCAACAAATCCCCCTCAGCCTACAATGACTGCAGTGTCCCAAGGAGAGAACATGAGACCCATCACTCACTACACATTCACCCCTGTTACACAACAAAATTTTGCTACCATCCTGAGTTTCGTAAGTGGGTCACGGCCCATTGTCAATGACAACAACTCCTGAATAGTGGACATCTTCTTCATCCAGGGGGCTAACAGTACCCTAGCCACAACAAATCTTCTGCAGTGGCAGAGTACATGCTTGGGAGTCTCATCAACTCAGCACTGCAGACAGCTCTGCGTATTCACCCAGCCTAACCGAAACCTATGTGAGTGCAGCAGTGTATGCCCTACTCGTAACCGCGATATAATCTTTGCCTCCCGATACGTCATTCTATGAAGGCCTGATGTCACATTGCACACCGGATGCAAGGCATAAAAGCTTCTGGCCACCCCTGCCTCTACCCAGCTCTACTGCCACACCGCTAAAGCCCAATTCTTGACAATCGGATGGCGCATGAGCGCAGACAGTACTGGGACAACTGGCTGACATGTTCCTATCAGTGCCTCTCGGGCCACCCCGTCCGCCTGCTCATTTCCTGGGTTGCCACCATGACCTTTTATCCATTTAAACTCCACACGACTAGTACGCGTCACCACCCAAATCTTCCAAAGGATAGTGTAAATGAACGGGTCATGGACACTGAGATCCTCGCATGACTTCTGCAATAGCTTATAGCTGGCCAGAGAATCCGTGCAGAGCGTGCACGAAGGCAGCTGCAACTCATCAACAACATCTAATGCAACAGAAATAATGAGTAGCTCACAGAGCATACTCGACGTCACTGCTGCTACACAACACAGCACCACAACCTTTAAAGACGGAATTACTCCAATTCCTCCCGTTTTAGTCTCAGCACTGTAGGAGGCATCGCAAAATACCTCACAATCCATACTATTCGAATCAAACACATGTCGCAGCTCAGGGCACCAACTCCAGGGACTGAGTGCCATATCACAGAACACGGGTAGAGTTTCTCCAGTGACTTGCCGAAGCATCTTTACTCCAGCCCCTGCCTCCCCAAGGATACTCCGTGCTTTCTGACTGAGTCGATCGTAATCTCCCAAAATACTCCCTACCGGATCCCCAGCCCACGACTCAAATTACGTAAACACAGCACAACAAGCAATTCCTTGGCTCGGTATTCTACTGGTACCTCTCCACATTCCACCCAAAGTGCCTGGACTGGAATTGACGCAATGCACCCTGTTACAGTATGCAGACACACATTAACTGCTACTTGAAGCTTTCAATTCAATTTGTTTATTATGGGTTTCGGCCATAAGCCACGCATCCAAACCGATGCAAAATTAGCTTTCATTTCATTTCATTTTATTTCAGGGGCCCTGGTCTAGAACCGTATGGCCCTCTTCACCTAATACATCCAGAAACACAAAACACAACAGTACTCAATAGCACACAATAGCACTCCCACCGCACACAATAAGCCAAGAACATCACACATCAAATCGATCCACTGTGTACAAAATCACAAATGGCCTCATTGACCGGCACCTGACCTTCTCTCAGGACACACACGCACCAGGGTACTAGGATTGTCTTACATTCCGGCCACTTGATTTGTGCATGATTTCCCCATCTAGAAGAAGTTCCATGCGGTCCACTGTGTACAAGACCCAGTGTTGCCCCTGGTCCCACTGTACCACACAATTTCAAACACGCACTAGAGCACTGGATTTCCCCTCAGCACCATGGCTGAATAGCACTGACACCGAACCACTATCAACATGCACCGCCGACAGTGTTGACTTTGTGCTGAACCCCACAATCTCATCGACCAACCTGGAAACAGGAGCACAAGGGCTCAAATACACTGGACATTGGAGTTTACCATACCAACTTGACCGCTACACACAAATCCCTCCAAGGCACTGAAGCACACACACGTTCACCGGAGCTATGTAGCTGCACTAGAGCACCATTGGCAACCCAGTCGCAACTACCCCGACCCTTGCCAAGCCTCCTACAGCTGCTTGTCCCGGGTGAACACAGCCAGTCACACTAGAGAGGGGATATGAGCTGTACACACCTGCTACACCTGTACATCCGTTGCCACACAGAATTAAGCCAGCATCCTTAGCCTCCACAGCAAACCCTTCCCTGGTGTCGCAGCTAGCAGGACTTGGTCCATTGGCTGGTCCTTAACCCCGGTACATAGAGTACCCCGCTGGTGCTGAAAAACCCGACACACAATAATGAAATGCTCCGAATTCATGTCAACATGGCACACCGCACAAGTCAGAGTGTCGACCCACCCAAACCGGTGTTGGTGTCCCCGCAAGAGCAAATGTCCCGTTCACAACTGCAAAAGCAGCCTAGCCTACCCAAGGCTCAGCCAATTCATGACTGGTTGCTTGCAACAAACCGGCTGAATTTGAACAAGGTGTGTCGTTGCGCTGCACCACTCTTCCTGCCATTGCTTGAGAGACCACTCCTGTATCAATGACTGTCTGGCTCTGACCAAGAGCATGGGCTATAGATGCTGAGCATCTTGCACTACAGCCTCTCGGGCAAGGCCATCTGTCTGCTCATTTCCTTCAATGCCGCTATGTCCCCGGATCCACTTGACAACTACTAAGCCACTACGCAAAGCAAGCCAAAACTTCCAACTTACTGTGTATACCATAGGATCATCCATATCAAACTGCTTCAAGGCGCAGTGCAGGCCCTCAACACACGATAAGGAGTCCGTGCAAACTGCAAAAGATGGAAGACCAAAATCGAGTGCCACATCAACGCAACTGAGACGGCCAGCATCTCACAAACTGTACTATATATCACTACGCATACCTTCCGCTTCCACGCGAGGTTCAGGGATGGAATGCAAACGCCAATCCCGCCAGCCTGCATGCAACATTCGATGCATCACAGTAGATGTCACAGTCCACATGCGCTGACTGAAAAATACTGAGTGTCTCAGGGCACCAAATCCAGGGGCTGAGTGGTCATGCCCTAGCCAAATCTAATATATGACCTGAGACCTGATGCAGGATGGACACACCACAACCCACAACACCCAGAAGCCCACGCGTTTTCTCGTTCAACCGCCTATAATCAGCAAGTATTGCCCGTACTGGATCTGTCGCGCCCCTACTCAAGTTCCGCAAACACAGAACTACGAGGAGCTCCATGGCCCGGCACCCAAGTGGAGGCTCCACACACTCAACCCAAAGCGCTTGCACTGCTGTTGATGTTAAGCAGCCAGATACTACACGCAGACACTCATTCACAGGCGTCTGTAATGCCCTAATGTGTCGTGGAGTGCTACATAAAAACGGTAAGTGGTAGTCTGGCCCGACCCTTATAAATGTCCTACACACCACTAGAAGTGCCCCATGCATGACAGATGCACCTCTGGCCAATGCCCGATGCACAGCAGTCCGGGACTGCACCATAGACCGTAGCTTGGTTGCATGGGCATTCCATGACAAATCCGAGTCCAGCAGCATGCCCCAGTACTTAACTTGACGCTTGAGTCGGACATGGATTCCTCCAACTACCATGGTTGGCTCCGCTTGCAGAACATCTCGCGATCACGAGAAGACTAGAACCTAATCTTCGCCGGAGCTAGTTGCAACCCCCGGTCCGAAAGACGACCCGCCACAAGGTCAAGAGCACGCTGTGCATGTTCAGCCATATAACACAGATCAGAACCCACAAACCACATAGCAACATCATCAGCGTAACACACTACGTTAGCTGACTCTCCCAACTCAACAAAAACATCATTAATTGCGATCGCAAAGAGCGTCGGACTAAGACAGCTCCCCTGGGGGAGCCCCCTATCAGTCCCCGATTCTGATGACCAGAACCCGCCAACACGAGTCGCAAACCTCCGCTCCCCTAAGAGGGAAACAATAGCCCGTGTAAGCTTCGGGATTACACCCATACCCACAAGGCTTGCCGCAACCCAGCTAATTGACACAGTATCGTAGGCCACCTTTATATTGAGAAAGATGGCAAGTACCACCTGACCTTGTGCCCAGGCCTCCCTGATGCTGGACAGAAAATGTAAAAATGCATCTTGTGCACCCCTGTTCGGCCGATATCCAAAGTGAACTGAGGCTAGACACTCAAAGTATTCAATATGCCAGCTCAGGCGCCGGATGAGCATCTGCTCAAAGACCTTCCGTAGACATGAGAGAAGTGCAATAGGCCTATAGTTCAACAGACACGACCTATCACTGTGCGCCTTGAGAACGGGCACCAAGATCGTGTACATCCACGAAACCGGGATCTCTGCTCCATCAAGGATGCCCTGAAACAGAGCTAGTAGCCTCTCCTTAGCTTCACACGACAGTGCCTTCAGATTACCGTACGACACCCTGTCTACTTCTGGCTCACTGGAGCTTTTGCAGTCTGAAAGAGCCACCATATATTCATGGAGCACCCAAGGGGCGTCTCCCACACTGGACTGGCAAGGCGCCAGCAATGCCGGTGGCGAAGTGCCACTAGGAAGTGCACAAACACTGGCAAACCTGGCATTGAAAGCATCTGCCATGCTCTCACCACGAAGTACGGTGTGACAGGCCTCCGTCGATTCCGGAGCATAAATCCACTTGATGCTGACCTTGAAGTCCTGTTGTCAAAGTGCTCGCCAGGCCTGCACTAGCGACCCGGCTGCCTCAACCCATGCACAAAGCCGGTTACCATATGCCTTCTTCTCACCCTTGAACAGGAAACTCCTGAACTGTGCCCCTGTACGCAAGCCATGTCTCGTCACAAGGAGCACGCTTCCACTTTCTATACGCCCTCCGCCTGTCGCGAACCGCAACCACACAGGCGTGCGTCCACCATGCAGGATGTTGCTGACCGGACCGCGAGTTGGTGTACACCCTATCACGTCTCCTGCACAAGTGGACAGAAACCCATCCAGAAAAACATCCATTGTCAACTGAGGGACACATCCTGCTCCCCTCAACAGCCGGAACACAACTCCTTACTGGGCACAAAAGAACTGGAAAGTGATTGCTACCAGCCTGGTCATCGGAGACTTCGAAAGTAAACTCAGTTGCCAAAGACGGTGTGCAGACGAAGAAGTCCAGGACTGATTCCTGGACCACTCCATACTGTCACCTGGAAAACGATGGGCCCCATTTTTCAAGACACACAAGCCTGCTCGATCAATGGCGCTGGCTAACCTACACCTCCTGGTGTCAACACGTAATGACCCCCTAATCATAGTAGTGACAGTTAAAGTCACCACCAATTACATACGGCACAGGCAGCTGACGTAGCCAAGTGTACCAATCCACTGACGTCAGATTTCTGGTCGCATGAAGGAAGACAATAGCAATCCACTCCTGTCCAATCCATGCTTTAATTGCAACTGCGTCAATACCCTCTACCTAGAAAGTTAGTGGATGTGGTTGATATGGCACTGAGCAGCTAACAAAAATTCCCACCTTAAGGTTAGAGTATACGAAATGGGCGCCGCATTGATTTCATGCATGCCTTTAGCCTCTTGTACCCCCAAAATTTGTGTATAATTTAGCAGCCGCTCAACCTCAGCCAATTTGTTTTGAAGCCCTCGGGCATTCCACGTAGCGATACTGAATGTTGCGAAAGGTATACTAGTCTACCAACCCTGCGCAGGCAGCAGATGGTACAGAACTACCCTATCTCATCCCGCCTCCAACATAACTGACTGCCCCCACCCAAGATATCTGCCTGGCTTACTTCTATAAATTGACTGTTATGGATATCTAGCAAATCTACTAACTGCACAATCCCACAGTTAGGTTAGGAGTGCCTCCCTGACTGTAGGCCGAATGCGAAACTTGGTCCTGCTCTTCTGAACCAGCGTATGAGTGATCTTCCTTAAGTGCATAACATACAACATCACTTGGTCCGTCACCTACGTTACCTTCTGCCTGCTCATCCATCGCTATTTGTTCTTCAATACATCCGAGCACCTTATCTTTACTTCCTTTCTCCACCGACCGGCCTGACGTTTTGTGCTTCTTGCCCCCTTGCTGTCGCTTGGCTGGTAGCGTGAGCCACGGTTCGTCATTCGTATCCTTGCTATTTTCCAAATTACCTTTAAATGTCTCTCCTATCTTGTCACTTTCTTGTTCTTGTGTCTCACTGTCAAAGGCTGGTGTCCCGCCACGTTGCTGCAATCGCCGCTCGTCCACAGCACCAGTCTGTTTTGCTGTTTCGTGGTGCTCACAATCATGGCACTCTGCCCAGGGGCTGGCACTTGCTGCTGCTGATGCTGTCCGCTGCGTCGTCCTTTCGCCTTGCACTTCCCAGCCACTGCCTGCGAATGTCTTCATCTCGTGCCTCTTCCAGAAGGTGCCTGGAAAGCTGACATGGGTTCCTCCAAACACCACAAGTCTCACATACACGTGCTGCGCATGAGTGCCGGAAGTGCCCTCGTATTCCACAACGATGGCACTTAGGTGCACGATCAGTGACAATGACGAGGGACAGTATCCCTCGAACAAGCACAACCTCCGGTATATCGTTGATGGTTACACCTCCACGCAGTTTAAGAGTCACTAAACGAACTCCCGTCTCACATTTCACTCGACCCCTAATAGCAAATTTCTCAAAGCAATGTGTTTCAAGGGAAGCCACCTTTCCAAACGCTACGTCCACTTCCTGTGGGAGAATCCCTCTTGGGAGCCAACGCAGTCATGCCTGTATCGTCTGCTTGTGCAAGTCATAAACTTCAGCATGCAGTCCGTTGATTTTAACTTGTGCTTGCAGCAGCCACTGCTTGACTGCAGTCGCATTCATCTCTATTTCAAAGGCATTTCCCCCACGTAACGTGCCTATTCCCACAAGCTCTTCTGCACCCACAACATCTTCCATCGCCAGATAGATTTGTATAAAGGGGTTTGATCGACCAGTCAGCTCACACACAAGTAATACAGAACGCGGCATCTGCACATTGCTTAAACCGCCCCCATATTGCCTTTTAAGGGCTTGCAAGTTTCGGGAATAGTTCCGAACTGGGTTTGCATTATCTGCTGCATCGTCTTCCTCACTATCACTCTCAGCTCTCGCACTTCTTTGACCATTACGCGCAGCAATGCTGAATAGCTTTTGCACTGACTGAACTGCTTCTTCCTTTACCGTCTCTCTGCTGTCCAGTCTGCTCAGTACTTCCCTTGACTGTTCGTCATTGCCCTGGCTACCGCTATCTTGACTGCCGTCCTGGCTGCTATCTTCCTCTACTCTGTCTGACACACCATACTTGTGGCCTCGCTCTTCTAAAATTCCTCTTTCTCGTGCTACCTGCATAATCATCTTGAAAGTTTCCGGTGCTACCAAGCATATATTAAACTCACTGCTCGTGATTACTTTTGTTTTAAACAGCTCAGCAAGTAGGCTAAGTCACAGACGTCTGAAGCCATTTGGCCCTTCAGCAATTAACTTTTTAGCAAAGACATAACACGTGCACGAAGAATGGATCCGGAGTTCGCCGAGTGGCATTGTTCCCAAATTACAATGGTTAAAACAACGTAAAACAATCAAAATGATCGTTCAGTCACCCGTAACTCCAGAATGGATCAGCCAATTGAATATGTGGTCTCTCTGAGAATAAAGCCCAGGGAAATTTCTGGCTAAGGTCATGTTTCTGATTTTAGGTAGGTGCAGTATTTTTTTCTGAAACAGTGTCACACAAGAACAACAACAACAAGAACAACAACAACAACAAAAACAACAACAACAAGTTAACAGTTTCAAATTTACTTGTGGCTCCTTACTTTTACTCTTGCACGGAATTGCATAAAAGTTGGTATAAAGTTGGGAAAAGTTTCTATCTACTATATGGCCAAGTTTATATATTTAATAGAAACGGAGAAATTAATAATTTTAGTTTTGCTGGAGAGAGGACTTCAATCATATATATATATACGGCTATGATATAACAATTGTGAACTAAATTAGGCCTTGAGAATAGGAGTATAGCGTGCCAGATTACTATGAACCGACACCCTCTAAAATGTGGGGGAGGGGGAGGCACTTTCACCGAACTTCATTTCAACCTTCGCTTGATATCTAACTTGTGTACGCAGACAAATTTTCCATATGCAGATTTGCATAAGAAAGTTTATCTGGCCCCAGCAGGTCATTACGTGAAGCTCCAAATGGCAACCCTCAACTTATTATTCTGGCAAATATATGTAACGGCGTCGGATTGCTCTTCACTTGTTCCTGCTGCCCTCTTTCTCAATCCTAAGTAGCAATCCATCTGTCAGCTGTTGACCCGAGGTTGCTCTATCAAACCATTCTACTGGTTCACCTTTGCAAAATGTGAAAGGTGACTGAATCTGGGACCTTTTACTGTCCACAACAGAGTAAATGCTACAGAAAGCACCTGCAGGATGACGTGTCACTGGAACCGATGGCCTTGACGCTGCAGCTCCAGGCCAACCCTAAACATTAATGAAATTGTATCTCCATATCTACCTGGAAATGACCTAAATTAATAAACCTTTAGCTCTGGGCATCATCATTCATCTTCTCCAAGGGAACATCTGTCTGAGAATGGAGCAAGCATAATAGCTTTTACAGAGTTGTGTATGGTATTATCATGTAAGTAAGTTCTTGGTGGATTGCTTTCGTGCATTTATTAGCAAACATGACTGGTAGTGTAAAGACAAAGATTACTGTACAGAAACAAATCTGCAACCAAGAAGTAATGCGACTAGTGGAGCATGTTAACTTGTCAGCTGCAGTATTTAATAAAATAATGAATAAAATAAAATAAAAACAGAAGTTCGATACGTGAAGACCTGGTCATTCTGATATCTACCAACAACATCTAATGCATTTTCTGGTCCTTCCGCAGAATATCTTACTAAATCCTCACTATGCGAATCATTCCCTTCTGTAACTCGTATCCCTCCCAGGTTTTGCAACTGACCAAACCTTCTCTATAATATCAACAAAAACACTAAATGCAATGTCAGAGCATAAGACGAACACCTGCACCACCATTTGCTTTGGTGACTTGGTGACTTGCCATTTTGGTTTTAGTTTTCTAAAATAAAGATTACACCAGAATATTACCATAATTTAACGTAGTATTTTAAATAAATTTTGCTGCGGTTTAAGTTGCCTGAATGCATTTTATGTTCGTATCTCTGTGATGTGTTGCAATTAAGGCGCCGGGGGGGGGGGGGGCCGGGAGTGGAGTTGCAAACGGTGCAAGGAACCCGGGCCCGGGAGGCATGGGGACACAAAACTCAAAGTAGCAGGAGCCAAAAATGTTCACATAAAACTGTAACATAAGATAGGCCACAACCATGCATGAACCCGAAATTGTTTAGTTTTTCTTTTTTGGGGGGGAGGGGGGGGGCCACAGGGACTACATTTTGTGCTTGCACCACCATTTGAAAAAAGCTTGCTGCGGCATTGTATCTGTGGTTAATTCTAAACCACAATTTACGCTTTAAAAGAGAAGTCAGTTAATGGGAGCAGAAAAATCCTGTGATTCGAACTGACAAACGTCTGATTGCGTCTGAGATAGATCCCATATCTGGTAAAGGATCCTGGATGTCTCTCATACTAGCCTGGATGGCAGTGACTGGAAGGGATTTGCCAGAAATACCTTTCCAGTTGGTGATCTGATCAGCCTCATAAGGCAGTGACCATTAACAATATAAATTTATATTACAATGAATCTATGTGTTTAGGATTTTCACCAAGGCCGTCGGAGTTTTACTTGGAACATGCAAAAGTTTGCAAACACCGACAAAGTAAAATGGGTTATAAACAACGTGTAGTTGATTTATTAGATATTCGTGCTCAGACTTAGGAAAGTTGAACTAAACTTCTTTTTCAGGTGGGCTAAATGCTATAGTCATTAGTTACAAGGCGACACTTCCATGGATTTTGGTGCAGCAGTAAAACGTAAAGAAAGGTGCATTTGAACCAATTTTATTTTAGAGGTGGAGGATGGTATGGTACTTTGCAACGCTTGTGCTACTTTTACAGATTGGCATTTGGAATGCAAGTAAGTTGATAAAATCTTTTATTTTGCTTAATTGTTCTGGATGTGACATTAAGATAATTCGTGCTTTAATTCCTTGCAATCGTGTCGGAAATTACTCTCGCCAAGAATTAATCGCTCTTTGATTGCTAACCCCATAAAATTTCTTAAAGGGTAAATTGCTCCCAACCAAATCCTGCATAGTTTTGTAGTATCACGAAGTCGTAAACTTTTCTATGGATTTTGCAACGTATTTTTTTAATAACAAGTTTTGTCCAGATGATTACACAATGTAATTAAGGAATTTAGTATTGCAGATATGAAAAAAACTAAACCTCACTACGCTTATACTCTACAGTATTTTTCTTCAAGAAGGATCAGTTTCGTTAACAAATTCAGCAGGTTGTAAATGTTATTTTTAACGAGAATGAAAGCTAGCGTGTTAACCATGCAGCTAAAAACAAAATACAGTTGTTAATTCTTGCTGAGATATATTAACGCATTTTTCTTTCGATACAGTTATAACTGAAGCCAATAGTACAGCAGAGTTGGACTGGGCCACTTTTTTCTGGCTAGTTGACCCGAAGATTGCTTGACCCGGGTCCTGGTGATTCAGACTAATCTGATAAACCGAACGACCCTTTTCTTGACACAAAATTTGACTCGGTTTTGTTAGATTTACAAAAAACTCGATCCGTATACTAAACGAAACAACTAAATTTAAGTAAAGTTATGCAAAGCAGCCCTTAGGTAAAGTCGTTACGGAATTTATTGACAAAAAACGTAAGATACCTTAACTGAAATTCAGTATACTTGGTAATTCACATATTCGTGTGGTACCTACAGTCGCCAATTCTGACTCGAATTTATGGGTAACGGGGCTCTTACTCAACGATCGGCAGAAAATTTGATCCGAATGACTTGATTAACCTTTCCAATCGATCAAACTCTGGAGTACAATACATGAAGAAGAAAGAATTAAGTTCCTTTGCTTTGATTCATGATATTTGCTTACCTTTATGCAGGGTGTCTGAAAAATGGTCATGAACTCTAAGTGTTATGTAGTAGTTCTCAAGACACACCTAAAGATCCATATAAAGGGTCCATATAAGAGAAGTTTACCAGATATTGACCTGAATTTATGGAGATGCATGACATTATTAGCTAACGTTCCACGGTAACTATACTCAAAAAGCATTATAGAGTGTTACCACTCATGGTTGCCTGAAAACAATTTCAGAGGTGTATAGTAACTGTCGTCCCTTACTGAGAAATTGACCAACCTGGAGAATTGATGGCTTTTATTCAAGCTGCGTGGAACATGTGACGGAATTGAAGCAGTGAGTCAAGAATGGATGTCAAAAGCAAAATAGAAAACCAGGAATTCGATGAAAGGATACGTGCCTTAGCAAAGCAGCAAGAGTCATTCTTTTCAACTAACAAGAAATATTTTCGACACTTATTATGAAAACAGATGACTTTCAACAGGTTTTGTTTAGAATGTCTATGAGGAGCAGAAATGCTTCTTTTATTATGCTAATGCCCAATGCTTTCCTAGAGAGGGAGGACACTTCGGGTACCGTTTATGGAAAGGAAACGTGTGTTTCTTTTGTTGTTTTCTGATTGTTCCCGGGCGTACATGTTTAGTGACACCAGGAATGTCGATAGCTTCTTAGTAGTGAGGAACTACGAAATGGGATTCAATATACTATGCATTTTAGTCGCGTGTTTATCTCGATCGTAGCCAACAATGTGATTGTAAAATTTCGTGTGGTGGCCGTGTGTGATTCTACATACGTTACACACCAACCTACTTGCCAACTTCGCAAACTTGACATGAAAACCACTCCATTAAAAACCGCCTTAAGGTGGATGCAATTTTGTTAGTACCAGAACAACAATTCGCCGAGTAGGTCTCTCGTGCCGTCATAAACTGGGTCAGAGGCTTAATACTGTTTGTCACCCCTCATTCTTCATTCTTTATGTTCTCCTGGTAACAGGCACTATTTTTAGTTACGAGCAGCTACTCCTAAAATTTAGCTGCTAATGTTATGCGTCTCTTGAAATGGAGGTCAATGATTCTCAGAAATGGGTTACTCTTCTGACATTTCACTCTTGTGAACCACTGACGAGCACTACAATACAGTGTCAGCTAGCGTGAACAGTAACAACATCGAACCGTCATACAGGGTGTTTAAAAAAAAAGCGCTACACGTCGATGTCGAATTTTCTCAAGTCCAACAACCTTTCCCCGTCGCTATAACCCTTATCCCTGACCTCAGTAAAAAAATAATTAAAGTTATTCCTGACCTCAGGAAAGAAAGCTTTTATTTGCTTTTCAAACAAATAAGAAAGCAAAAAGTAACAAAAGCATGTGACAACCCTATAATAGTTGGGGGGGGGGGG